>APFE031376564.1:38842-60649 GCA_000404065.3 Pinus taeda
TGACCTACTCCTATGTGCAACTGCCCAGTCGTGGACAATTTCGCTCCGATATTATTTCTGGAAAAGCAAAATATTAGTTGAACTCCAAGCAGAATATCTAAAGTGGAGTTCAAAGATTCTTGCACCTCACATTACAAAAATCTTCAACAACATCATACAAAAGGGGTTCCTCACCGATTGGACAACTAGTCTGGCTGTAGAATTATTGTAGAATTTTTTTACAAATCAGTCAACTCTGATACCATGTAGAAATTTCCCACCTATAGATCAACCTCGTAATGCAATGTACTAAAGAAGAACACTTGATCTACTTGTACAAACAATTTAGAGGAAGCTTAATCAACCATGAGCATCATCAATAAGAACACATATAACTGATAAGAAGGAATTAATCACACATAACACAAAAGAATTTACCCGGGGAAAGCACCTACCTAAAACCCCATCTCTGTATTATCATACAAGTGGAAATATAGTCCGGATTACATAGAGCCTTAGCTCGGAAGCTATCCAGCTCTCAGTACAATCCCTCTACTACTCATAGACAGTCAAAGGCTTCTCACAAACCTTCTCCTCTGCCCTCCAAGCCTCCTATTTGCTTGTGCAATTTCCTTGGGATCTAGTGCTGCCACCTATGTGAATTTTCCTCTTCACACACTCACTAACCTTTGATCTAACTGCACAAACTTGAAGGAAATAAATCCTCATCATGGATGAGCTTCCTTTATAAGAAAAATATTCATCCAACTGATAGTATAGTGTCCCTTCTTTAATCTTAATTGGGTCTCTATCTGAACTGACATGCATGAGTTATTTAAGCTATAATATTCAGTTATCTGAAAATACCAGTTGTTACATGCATGCAAGCATTAACAAACTAAATCTCATTAATTTAACAACTTGTTAAATTATCCAACTGGACTTGACCTTAGTTAACTGAGCCAACTAATTACAACTCATCCTCTTCCTTAACTGATGGTTAAATCCCTCAATCAAAGGAGAAACTGTTGCATGTCCTCACATAAACTTCAAGTTCATAATTCCTTAACTAATTAACTCAAACTGAATTAATTAATTAATTTAGAAATTGTTGTTAATATCAAATTCGAATTTTACTTCCTATTTCTAGTCTAGGGATTGACTAAAATAGGAATCCACACTGAACTGCTAAAAATAGAACTTCTATTTTTAGCACTTCCATTTTTCATTCCCTGTTGCCCAATCCAGCATTGGTACCCAAACTCCTATTTTTAGTAGTGCTATTTTTAGCATTTCTTGTTGCCATTTTTCAACACCCCCTCTCAACAAGAAAGGCTTCAACTCGAACCCGATCCTGTACCTTCGGAATGTTCTACATGCAACACTTCTACCAAGTGTGGTTGCTCCAGCAACTCTCGGAACAAAAAACTCCCCACTGACCTCTCTGTTGCGCAAGAAACATACTTTGATGTTGAAGCTCTACGTGCTGCTGACAAGTGCTCCCTCTCTGAGCTCTAAGCTGTTGCAAGACTCCATGCATCTAAGACCATTGCCCACCTCTCTGTGCCATCCTACACTAATGCAACACTCTTGTGCCTCTCACATCGTTGCAACCTCCTAGCTTTACACAGTCCTGGGACTCCTGCACTGTAGCTCTACCTGACGCTCCATCCACATCTGTCTCTACCCAATCAGTCAGTCCTGCTACTCCTCATCAGGGATCCTGTAGCAAAGTTGAATCAAAGAGGTTGGGTACCTCAAGGATCCCGCCCCTCCTCCTTGGGACAATCACTCCACATCACCCCACCTCCTACCTAGAGGTATGGCTGCATGTGATCCCTCTGCCCACCTGGCTCGAAGTTTCCCCCTACTAGAGGTCTCTGCATGAGTGGATGCCTCCACTCTATCTCCTCTTGGCTTCCCCAGTTGTGGCTGTTCCACAACCTCCTGAAGGTGCTTCACCAATTGTGTCTCCTCCACAATTGTCTGAGACTTCTTCTGGCACTACATGTTGAGAGGTAATTTACTCTCTCTCTCAACCACCAAGTATATAGCCTTTGCCTTACTCCTCAAGGCTTTGCATGCATCTTGCACCTCAAGTGCATACAGGTTCTTGGCTAGCACGCCAATCTGTTTCATATTTTCCGCTGTCATGAATTTTTTTGGAAAAAACGTTGATTTTAAATCAACGATATCACCCTCCTCCAAACTCCGATTCAGCCAATTTTTTTTTTTTTGATTTCGGGTATTTTTCTGTAAGGAATCCAAATTTGCTATTTGTTTCTGAAAATTTTGCATAGAAATTTTCAGATCTGCTCTGCAAACTCTCGGCCCAAAACTCAAAACTTTGAAATCTCGTCTCAGTATACTGTTCTCTCCTTGATCACCTTTTCTCTGATACCATGTAGAATTTTTCTACAAATGAGCTAGCTCTAATACCATGTAGAAATTTCCCACCTGTAGATCAACTTGGTAATGCAATTTACTAAAGCAAAACACTTGATCTACTTTTACAAACAATTTAGCAAAAGCTTAATCAACCATGAGCATCATCAATAAGAACACATATAACTGATAAGAAAGAATCAATCACACATAACACAGAAGAATTTACCCGGGAAAAGCACCTGCCTAAAACCCCATCTCTGTATTATCATACAGGTGGAAATATAGTCTGGATTACACAGAGCCTTAGCTTAGAAGCTATCCAGCTCTCAGTATAATCCCTCTGCGGCTCATAGACGGTTAAAGGCTTCTCACAAACCTTCTCCTCTGCCCTCCAAGCCTCTTATTTCCTTGTGCAGTTTCCTTGGGGTCTAGTGTTGCCACCTATGTGAATTGGCCTCTTCACACACTCACTAACCTCTGATCTAACTGCACCAACTTGAAGGAGATAAATCCTCATCATGGATGAGCTTCCTTTATAGGAAAAATATTCATCCAACTGATAATACATTGTCCCTTCTCTAATCTCAACTGGGTCTTTGTCTGAACTGACATGCATGAGTTATTTAAGTTATAATATTCAATTATTTGAAAATACCAGTTGTTACATGCATGCAAGCATTAACAAACTGAATCTCATTAATTTAACAACTTGTTAAATTAATCTAACTGGACTTGACTCAGTTAACTAAGCCAACTAATTATAACTCATAATTACAACTCATCCTCATCCTTTAACTGATGATTAAATCCCTCAATCAAAGGAGAAACTGTTGCATGTCCTCACATAGACTTCAAGTTCATAATTCCTTAACTAATTAACTCAAACTGAATTAATTAATTAATTTACAAACTATTGTTAATATCAAATTCGAATTTTACTTCCTATTTCTAGTCTAGGGACTGACTAAAATAAGAATCCACACTAAACTGCTAAAAGTAGAACTTCTATTTTTAGCACTTCCATTTTTCATTCCCTGTTGCCCAATCCAGCATTAATACCCAAACTGCTATTTTTAGCAGTTTTGTTTTTAGCACTTCTATTTTTAGCATTTCTTGTTGTCGTTTTTCAACACTGGTAATACCTCTTTTCAAGAGCTGTGACGTCAATAATCCCTCTAATTATAGGGCCATCATGATAAATACTTTATTTGCAAAGCTATTTGGAAGCATGTTAGAAAACAAAATTAGCAAGTGGGCAGAAGAAAGAGATAAGCTTGCTAAAGGGCAAGTAGGTTGTAGACCTAAACATTCCAGAGTTGATCATTCTATAACTTTAATGCACATCATTGAAAAATTTTTGGAGAAAAAGGAAGAAGTCTTTTGTTGCTTTGTTGATTTCAGAAAAGTTTTTGAATCGGTTCCTAGAGATAAGCTTTGGCACAAAATGGAGGAACTTGGAGTCCCTAAACATTTGAGAGCAGCTATGCATAGGCTATATGAAGAGGTGGAATTCAAAATTAGAACTTCAGCAGGCATTTCTGAAAGTTTTAGAAGCAATATCAGGGTCAAGCAAGGTTGCCCACTGTCTCCTACCCTTTTTGGTTTATATATCGACAAGCTTGAGGGGTGGTTAAATTCACAAGGGGGTGATGGTATCTATTTGGGAAAGTTTGTTATAAGGCTTCTTTTGTATGTAGATGACCTTATTTTGATTGTAAATCAGATCTTGGTTTGCAAGAGCACTTACTATCCCTTGAGCATTTTTGTAGAAGTGTGGGGATGCAAGTCAATATCAACAAAACGAAAGTAGTGGTTTTCTCTAAGAAAAAAAAACATAACCAACATAAGTTCTACTTTGAAGGCAATATTTTGGAAGAAGTTGCATATTACAAATAGCTTGGAATTGAATTCAATAAAAATCTAAGCTGGAATGGTTGTAGAAACAAAATAACTTTGGGGGGTTGGAAAGCATTTTATGCTTTTCAAAATAGGTGTAGAGAGGCAGAGTTATGGGACTGGAAAACCACTCAAACTCTTTTTGGGCTTCTAGTGATTTTGGTGATTCTCTGTGGTTGTGAACTATGGGTAAGCAATACATATGACATGCAGTGGAGACAAATTGAGAAAATTTAGAAGCGTTTTGATTACAAACAAATTCAGGATTAATAGTGGAGCCCCTTATGCTATCTTGTTAAGTGCAATAGGGGCTGCTCCTATTGAACCAATTTCTATGGTGCGAATCATAAGGTATTTAAAAGAAATTGAGTAAATGGAAGAGGGTAGCTGGCATAAGGTTGTCTTTAATGATAAATTGTGCAAGGGAAAAAAAACTTCGATGCAGAAAAAAAACAAATGGTTCAATAAATGGGGTATTTTCTTAAATGCGTGTCCCATAAACAATAAGGAGATAAAAGCTTTTGTTATGGAAAAGTTCCACAAGCATACTTGGGATAAGGAGCTAGGAAGAAAGAAAAAGTACTATATTGAAGTGTTTAATCCCACTCATAGTCATCAACCAAAAGCATACATAGAGGCCAATATCTCTTGGAGAGCTAAACTTCTTATTGATTAGTTAAGGAATAATACTCATCAACTCTGTTGTGAAACAGGGCACTGGAAAAGGCCAAAAGAAGTGCGGGAGGAAAGAGTATGCATTTTTTGTTCTTCCAGAAAAGTGGACACAGAAAAAAATTTCATTTAGAATGTGAGGCCTTCAAAGAAAATAGGAAAGGTATGTAGATATGTTGACAGCTAGCTCTTGGGATAATCTATTTAGCGAGGGGTTCGTCGAAAAGCTAGGAGCATTTATTTTGAAGCTTCACAGAAAAAAGGTTGAATACATCAAGCAGATAAAGAAGAAATTTGTCCCATGAACTATCTTTAGCCTCGTAAACATTAAAATAATTTCTTTCTTTCATCTTTCAAAATCATACCACAATTTTTCATTGTTTTCTGGATAAAAACCTCACCTCCTCAATAACATTAATGAGGATAGAACGTTTGGACTCTGCAAGATTCTAACCTATTAAAATAAATTGTGTGTACATATGCAGGTGACCTTTATTGCTTGTTGGTTGGTCATTGGTTGAAAACTTTCTATGGGAAAAATTGGCGAGAGACTTAACTTGCATTTATATGCAAACATGGTTACGTCAGTATCAACATTAAATTTTGTTACAGTCGACAAAATTCTTCACCTATCGTTGCCTTTCATTTTCTCTCTCTCTTTAAGTAGGCCTACGTGCTTACTATCAATATTAGCAGTACTTTTCATTACCGACAACAAAATTCTTCACCTGCCCTTCCCTTTCATTTATTCTCCCCTCCCTTCAACAAGGCATACAAAGTGTACACCTCCTTTGCGTTTTGATGCAGCACTCTAACCATAGGTCCCGCCGCTTAAATCAAACACACAATAAAACTCTAAAATCCACAATATAAGAATTTATATAACTCTCAATATAATTTATTAAAGACACAATATTTACAGGAGAACTTCTTATTCCTCACTCTCACACCTCTACCTCCCCATGCCTCATGGGATCCTATTAATTTATACAAATGGATTAGAACCCAAGTAGTTTCTAGATCCCTTAACAAACTCCAACAAAATCTCTCTTGATCCCTAAAATCTCTCATCCAAATCCTAAAAATCCTCTAATTCCGCTTTTAACTCAACTAATCCTCTATTCTAGGATCCCCTTATCCCTAATATCTCTATGAGATCTTTACAAGTCTATCATCACTCATATTCTCTCATAATTGAGAATATTTACAATTAAAACCTCACACACATATTTTCCACTCAAATTATTAAAAATATACAAATAAATTAAAACATCACACCCCCTAGTCAACCAAATATACAATGATTTTCTGAAGCAGGATGCTCTTGCATCAGACTCCCGATGTAGAAAAGAAAAATTCATAGACTCCTGTCTATGAGGTCTGTCACTTTTCTGTAGTAACATGACAGCTACAAGTCTCAATAACTTGCTACCTCCAGGATTCCAAACTCTGTTTTGCTGTTGATCCTTCAATCTTTCTTCCTAATGCTATTTACAAGATTGGAATAACAATTCATCGTGATTACATTCAGGTTCCACATTTTGACATTTTTCTTCCAAATGTGCAATATGTTCATGTTCCAACAACATTTTCATTTCTTCAATTTCAACTTTGTTGTCATTATTTATGCTTCTGCTGCGCCAAGTTTGTTGATTTGAAGGCATATTGTCACATTCTAACTTTGGATTGTCCAACCATTCTTCTAGAAATTTTAATCATGCTGCGATATTACTCATGTTAACATATGAAATTATTTGAGTACAATTATTTGTTCACCTTCAACATCTTTAACATTTCCTTGCATCCACAAACAAGCTATCAATTTTTAAAATACAAGACCTTTTCGGCGTCATTTGATGCTTCAAGCACCAATCTTTCACAATGGACTTTCTGGGTTTCAACAATTCCTTTGAGTCTCTCCTTTTCCAACAAAGCAATATGTATTTGTTCAAGTTCTCTAAACTTGTTTATCAGCTTGGCATTCCATTTCTTTTGCAAGAGGTTCAATCTAACTTATTTCCTCATTCTCCATCCATGTCTTCGGTCTTCATTCTCTTTTCCTTTTAGCCATTCCATTAGTATGTCAAGTCGCGCTTTCAATTCCTCGATCTCTTTCTTCATCTTCTGTGGTGAACTTTATCTTATTCATTGTCACCTGCAACAACTAACACTTTACGAAGTTGTTTTCTCTGAACTTGTCCAATGTTTCACCTCACTTGAACATACTCTTGAGCAATCCTTACTCCTCTTTGCCACAAGCAATAATTGTAGTAACTCTTTAGATTGCTTTTACAATGAATATACTTTGGGTGTTGGGCTCCGCCAATCATGCACCCATTACAATCAAAGACTCAAACTTTTTGACTTGACTTTATGACTCTTAATTTCCTTTTGACTCCATACTTTTAATTTCACATTTACTCTTCATTAGTAAATATTTCCTTAAAAAAATTCACCAATCACTCCAAAAGAAACATACTTATTCATCAACCTATCACTTATCACTCTAAAATTATATTAATTTCTTATTACTCCATCACTACAAAGAATAAAATATTGCTAAATCCTTATGTCTCCCTTGAAAGCACATACAATTAAAAATTGTAAAAAAAAATGATTATCCACTTACATGAATCCACTTTTCCTTTACATTCTTAAAGATTTTCACATAAATTTGATCTTAATAATAAGTGGAATTTTAGGTAATCCTTATTTAAAAATAAGTGGAATATTGTATACACATGAAAGTAATAAGTGGAGCATTAACGTGATAAATGAAATATGGGATTGGATACAAATGAACTCGTTTTCTCCACAACTTCATTTAGAAAGGCGTACAACTTCGTTCAGAAAGGTGGTGTGCTTGTTTCACGACGGATGCTATTTCCAATCTTATAGTAATATAAATACCCTCTGACATGCGAGGGAAATAGCGCTTGATTTCTGAGTGACAGCATGTGAACAAATGAATAGAGCTTGGAGAGAGAGGGCGAATGCTATTTCCTTCGCATGTCAGAGGGAATTTATATTGCTATAGGGTTGGAAATTGCATTCACCTTGTTTCACTATATGCAAATGAATTTAATGCTCACTTTCTCCACTTTCCCATGACTTCTTCACGTAGGTCACATCCTCTTCTAAATAGATGTTGACTACGTAAATCTACACATAAGTAAATCTGCACGTAAATAACAAGTAATAACATGCGATCAGGTCTTCAAAACTTTGTCGGCCACGTTGATCAACGAACAATGCACATTTTCTCCAATTCAAATACTCCATTTCTTATTTGGCTTCTTCAATAGTGCTCTTCTCATGTTACGATGATCCTTACGATAAGCTAATGTTGCACCACAACCCATTAAACCTTATAGTCAACTTGCATCACGCACATTAAATCAAGACCCAGAATTGAATATATCCGTGCACAGTGCTCCATACAATATTAGAATTGTCATATTTCCAAGATAGATGCAGTGTCAGACAAATGTTGCAACATTTGTAATTACCTGCCAACAAGTAGATGCAGCATTGAACAGTGTTCTTAGACACATTAAACCAACACGGGATGTGCAAAGCTGTATTATGAAACAACAGGGAAGGAAGTAGCCTTTATAGGCCTAGACCAGTTGAAACTTTAACCATAGCAGAGCGCAAAAGCCTATCTTCCAGGATGAATCCTTGCCTAATAATTCCCTTTTGATGATGGCTGTCATACTCCTTAAGTATCCAATCTCCCACGAATCTTCACGGAATCAATCAACAAATGTGAATGTTCCAGGCTCTGATACCACTTTGATGTAGCTCTCTAACCATAGGTTCCGCTGCTTAAATCAAACACAATAAAACTCTAAAATCCACAATATAAGAATTTATATAACTCTCGAATATAATTTATTAAAAACATACAATATTTACATGAGAACTTCTCATTCCTCACTTTCACACTTCTACCTTCCCATGCTTCATGGGATCCTATTAATTTATACAAATGGATTAGAACCCAAGTAGATTATAGATCCCTTAACAAACACCAACAATAGAGATAACAAACACCAACAATATCTCTATTGATCCCTAAAATCTCTCATCCAAATCCTAAAAATCCTCTAATTCTACTTTTAGCTCAACTAATCCTGTTCTAGGATCCCATAATCCCTAATATCTCTATGAGATCTTTACAAGTCTATCATCACTCATATTCTCTCATAATTGAGAATATATGCAATTAAAACCTCTCACACATATTTTCCACTCAATTTATTAAAAATATACAAATAAATTAAAATATCAAACCCCCTAGTCAACCAAATATACAATGATTTTCTGAAAAAGGATGCTCCTACATCACATTTCCATGATGCATTGAGCCACTTGTACACGAAATATATCTGTGAAGTTGCTCATCTCGGAGTTGCAGGCTGCAAATTTTGGCTCAAAACATGATATCAGATCAAACGACACAGAGTAAGCAAACGGATCAAATAGTTTGCGCTATTGGAGCAACGGGTTTCATTGCCTCATGGCTTGTCAAGATGAAGCTCATCAGAGATTACACTGTCAGAGCAGCAATTCGCACCAACCCAGCTGGTATATCCACTGATTATTAGCATTCTTTACACATGATTTATTTTAATTATTTGGTTTAACATTAGATTGGTATGTAGGTGGAACTAGAGTTTCTAAGGGGATTTGGGGATTGCAGATGATAGGTGGAAGTATGAGCATCTGAGAGAGTTGGAAGGAGCAAAAGAGAGGCTTCAACTTGTGAACGCTGATATTCTCCATTACCAGAGCTTACTTATAGTCATCAGAGGTTGCCACTATGTCTTTCACATGGCTTCAGTTCTCAATGATGACCCTGTAATTACTTCATTAATTCATCACTTCCTTCAACTCTATTTGTATTTCCAATTCCATGCAGCTATTTGGAGTTTACAAATCACATTAATCAACCATGGACCATTCTGATAATTTTAGATCTTGTTAAGCATTGCTTTTTTTTATAGGTTTGATGGATGCAGTTGATATTGAATGTAGGAACAAGTGATAGAACCAACAGTGGAAGGGACAAGGAATGTGATGGAGGCCTGCGTAGAAACTGGGGTGAAGCACATTATTTTTACTTCTTCCATCGGCGCAGTTTACATGAATCCTCACGAAGACTCGCTCGCCATTGTCTAGGATGACTACTGGAGCGATTTGGACTACTGCGTACAAAACAAGGTTTTATTTAACCACATTACTTATACAAAATATCAAGATAGAGGTAATGCAAATCATAGACTAATAATTAGTTTTCCTAACTCATGCATTACAGAATTGGTATTGCTATGCAAAACCTTGGTAGAGAAATATGCATGGAATATTACTAAGTGAAGGAATTTAGAGCTTGCAGTGATAAATCCAGGCTTGGCCTTAGGTCCCTTGTTGCAGCCCACCATGAACCCCAGCACTGCACATATTATGAAATATTTGACAGGTGGATAATGTTTACATATGTGTTATAGTTGTTTCATTGGAAATATAGTTGATGGATTAATGATTTAATTAATATTTATGAATCTTATCAGGGTCAGCGAAGACGTACGCGAACTTAACACAGGGATGTGAGGGGCATGGCAGAGGCTCACATTTTAGTTTACGAAACACCCGCCCACTTGGCAAAGATCTGTGTGCAGAATGCAGCCTCCATAGGGGATACCTGGTCCAAATGTTGGCCAACCTATGTCCTTGTTATCCCCTCCCTACGAAGTAAGCGCTCAATACTAAACCCTCACATTATAAATATATTCATGTCAATGTAGATATATGATAAATCGAGTCAACTGCATGCACGCAGGTTTTCAGATGAGATAAATCAGAAGGTGAAGGATGTGGGTCTCTCATTTAGGCCTATAAACCAGTGTATAACTGAAACCATGGCCAGCTTACACGATAAGGGTTTCCTTCAACATCTCCCTCCAGCTTGGGCTGACAAGGGTGGTAGCCAATCAATATTAGCGAGGATGTGATAGGTTATGGGTTCTCGGAGCCTACTATCTCTGTGATAGCTACTGTGCCTCTACTCTCTTTTATGAGAATGTCGTTACCATGATGTCATTACCAGTGTACTATTTCTAAGATAGCTACTATATGTAAATTCATTTTATTTTAATGATAATGTTGTTGTTTTTTTTTTTTTTAATTATTATTTCAATTAATCTAGTTTTTCATATTTTATTTAGTATTTATGGTATGGGTGATTGTCACAAGTGGAATTGATACTAGTTAAATAAAAAACACAGCATCTATTTCTCACCTCCTCCAAGGCTTTTGCCTTTGACCAAAGCTCCCTAAGGTCATTCATCCCAAGACTAAGTCTACATATTCCAAAGGAGTTTTGGGATGAGTGATCTTATGAGAAACTTTGGTTATAGATAGGATGCAAGTTTTAGAAAAAGTGATGATTGATGCTATACTATTTATTTAGCTAATATAAATGCTACATTTCACTCTTCGAACATCACTAGATACAACTAGTGCTATGTAGACTTTTCAAAATTATAGAAAATGATATTTGTGACTTTTGATTTTAATAAAATATCTATTAAACATAATATTATAAATTATTATTATTATTATTATTTATTGCTTTAATAAAATTTGTGAAAACTTATTTTCTTATTCACACTATAAGAATTAGTTTTTTAAGAAACTAATTATTCATAAATGGAAAGATTTCCCTCAAAATGATATGTTATCTATATGATAATGCCATTTATTTTTTTAATTTTTAAATAGCTCCACTATACCATATATAAGTTGAAATGAAGCCCAAAAAAATAATATATGTATTATAAATGTAAAATAATTACTTAGAAAAAAAAATTATTCCATTGCTAAAAAACATCATAACCCAAAAAATGAAAAAAAATATACTCAAAAGCTCTAAGAGCATGTGAGAGCATATTTTGTTCTCTTCAATTATTTCCCATATAATTCTTCTCCACAATAGCATTTTCTACCAAAATAAATCCATTTTTTTTAGTTATTAATTTTTTAACATACCAAAAATTTATGATAAAATATAATATTTCTATGATTGAATGGTCTAACTAGTTTCATAGAGTTCTCTGTGATAAGTTGAATAACTCTTGATGATGTTAGTGAAGGTTTTCCACTGGTGATGCACATTCGGTTTCGATAACTTATGCATACTGGAAGGATCTGATTTCAAACGAATAATGTCAATTAGATAGGCTAGGCACAACGTTGGTTTTGGTGTTGTGAAAAGTTTGTGCCTCAATTATTCCATCGCCTCATGATTTTCTTTTGAATGCCATGCGAATGGCTAACTATTGTTGTTGGGTAGGTGATATGACATTGCAATTTCTTTGGAGAGAAGCTTTAGTGCACACTTTTTTATGATCAAAATGAAACAACTAACAAATGCATATGTCTCTAATTTGGAATTAAATAAACATCTTTAAAACAATGAAAAGTCTATAAACGTGCTAGATTAGCATGGTACAAATAAACCTCACATAAATACGTGTGTTATGAACCAGCTCAAGAAAAGATAGAAAAGATAGATCAACACCTTAGAATTCAGCCTCTTCGAGGGGGAAACCTCCTTTACATTACATAAATGAACAATTCTTGGATGATACAAATGAAAAGACCTCCTTTCTATATATAGGAGTCTAAGGGGTCATAACATAATCAGGGCCTACATAACAATAATAATGTAAGGGCACAATAATAACAATAGTGGGCTTCTATGGGGCACAATAGTAACAATATGGGCACTACATGGGTAAATCAATATAATAAGTGGGTTGTACTAATAATAATAAGGGGTTACACTAGTAGTATAGGGGCCTAACACTATCTTCATAAAAAAGTGGGGAATAAAAAATGATCTTATTTATTATTTGACATAATTTGAGGACCTAAAAATGAATCCTCGTGAACCTATTGCAAACTTATTTAAAGGTTTAATAATATTTACAATAAGATTCCACCAGATTTTAAACCTCTAGTTATTGCATCTATAGTTAGATTTTCTAAAGCATTTGATGATGATGTTGCATTCTATTGAGGGAAAGGAAATTTGAAACCTTATCATATATTCAAACCAATACAATTGTGGTAGAAGCTAACATAGCAACATTAGGTAAATTGAAGGCAAAGGTAGAAAATTTAGAGAGGAAATTTGTTAGGTCCCTATACTACTAGTGTAAGCCCTTATTGCTATTAGTGAAACCCCCTTATTATATTGTTGCGCTCATGTAGTGCCCATATTGTTATTATTATGCCCCATAGAAGCCCACTATTGTTATTTTTGTGCCCTTACATTATTATTGTTATGTCGACTCTGACTATATTATGACCCCTTAGACTCCTATATAGAAAGGAGGTCTTTTCATTTGTTGTTGGAAATAATACTGAGAGGGGGGGGGGGTTGAATCAATATTAGCAAATCAATAACTTTTTCATTTCCATATACAGATTCATATACGCTACTTCAGTTAAGGGAACCCATGTGTACATGCTACTGTGTTTAATGCAACTAGCGTATATCCAGTAAACTTATGATTCAATTAATTCATCATATGTTGATCTTTAATTAATGCATCAAAACTTCATGAATCATATAAACAATAAACAGGTGCATTAAAATAGAACAGATCATCACACATAAGAAACACAAATGAACATCATGATATAAGGTGGAAACCTAATGCGGGACAAAAACCACCTGCTGCTGTCTTCCTTTAATATAAGAAAAAAACTGTTTACAAAATTGTATTGGCACATACTCATACCATCACGCAGGCACCCACCTGTAGAAGGCTACAAACTTCTCTCATTCTTCAGCTACTACTGGAAGGGAGCTACAACCCTCTGGCTCTTGTACTAGCCTATATTTACTAGTACGTAGGCGTCGGCCTACTGAAGGCTACAACCTTCACTCGTTTTCCAGCTGCTACTGGAAGGGAGCTACAACCCCATGGCTCTTGTACTGACCGATATGTTTACTAGTACGTAGGTGCTGGCCTAGTGAAGGCTCCAACCTTCACTCTTCCTCTAGGGACTATGTTTGATAAATTTTCAGACTGGATACTCCTGGATCACAACACCAATAACATGAAGGCCACATTTCATCCAATTTTCATACTGGACCCATCAACAACATTGTAGCTCAAAATCAATCAACACTGCAACACAACTATTGCATCAACCAACCATCAAACATTTAATCATCAATCACCCAATAACTGAATCATTGAAGCCCTATCATCAAAACATAGTCAACATAACATAGAGCAGAAACCAGAACTCTGCAACAACCACTAGAACCAACTGCATATTCAGATATCATATTTCATAATGTATATGCTACTTTGATGAACTGAACCCGCATGTATATGCGCTTTTACCAAAGTGAACCTGCATACATATCTGCAAATATTAACTCGTAACTTTGCAACTATTCTAGACATCAATCATACCCACATCATAACAATTATAGAATAAGCATGCATCAGTAATTCAAATCTAATCTATCCATGATCAAACCACATAATGATAATACATTCCAAGCCTTATGATCTTGATCCATCATCCATCATCATCCACATAGGTTCATCCTTGGTTCAGATCAAGCAAAGAATCACAAACCCATAACCTGCATACTGGATCTCCCACTTCATCAAATGTTCAATTCTTGCGCACTTGGCCTAATGATCTTCTCCTCCTTTTATAGTTTTAGGCCTTTCTCAATACCATGGTCCAAAACCACTTTAGGATCAATACCTTGGACCAAATACCTGGGGTCAATACCTTGGACTAGATACCTTGGACCAATACCATGGATCAAAATAACATGGACCAAATACCACTGACCAAAACTTAGTTTTCCAACATGTACACGCCTTTCCTTCTGTGAACTTGCGTGTGTACGTTATACACTCCTTTTGGTCTGTTAACCTGCGTGTATACGCTTCTTTGTCAAGGTGAACCTATGTATACCTCTCTATAATCACTAATTCTTTTCTATTGACCTGCTGCACTATGATTTGTCAATCTGAGTCAGTTGCCATCAAGGACAACACCTGTATCATAATGCCAACAATCTCTCCAGTTGGACTTGATGGCAACAACAACACCAAGTTGCTCTCCCCCTTTGACATCAAGGGAAAAGGGTGGACCAAGATATTCTCTCCCTTGATATACATTCTATTGTCCATACTCCCCCTGAGTACATGCTGAAATCTTTGATCGAACTCCCTCTTTGTACATGCTAAGATGTACCAATCCGTCCATGCTCCCCCTGAGCACATGCTGAGTCTACAAAAAATATTTTTCAAAAGAATACCATGACTCTACAACTCAACTAAGTGAGTATGACCTTCCTATCACCAATGACTCATACATACATCAATCTCCCAACCAAGTGGGGATACACCATTTTTGACTCATCCATCCAACCAAGTGGGGATATACCAAATGTTTATACTTGATTGAAATAGACATTATTACATCAACCTTCCCATGCAAAGTGGGGCTACAAATTAGGTCTTTTCATGACATTTACATCAAATGATATACATGACTTTTATAACAAGGACCAACAATCTAAACATGACCATGATAGTCATTAGCAACCATCATACACCATATATGATTTGCACCAACAACATCTGTAACCTGCAATACCATTCCCTTGACCAACCAAAAATAAGTAGCAAGATGTATTATTTAGCCACATAAGAATCATCACCAAATACTTCTAACCATAATGCCAACAATGCATTATTCAAAGCATATGCCCCCCCTGAACCTGTTCCATCTGTTCACTGTCAGATCTGATCGTGCATATATCAGCAAGAAGTATCAAGGCATCATCATCAATCAGATATATATCAAGTTAGGATAAAAAACACTTCTGAACAACATATTATGAGTACCAACACATTTCCACACATCATCACCAGATTGTAACCATCATCAAATAGAGCAAATAATTGACTGAACCATATCAGCCCCTTTTTCTTGAGTTTGTTCCATTGCTTTTCCTCAACCCATCATATACACGACTGTGTAGCTTCAAACTCGCGTATATACGTGACTTGTCTTCATGAAACCTGCGTATGAGATTTAGAACACTGAAGTTTCACACTTTCAGCTCCCTCTAAGTCTGTCATGTCTGTATACTCTGCTATGCCACATCTTTCTGACTGTACTTCCTTCTTCTTCCATATCTTCGACTGTGATGATGTTTTCTCCTTTTGGTATGGTGCCTGTACTTTGTTCCTGCATTCCTTGCTATATGTCCAAACTTGTTACATGTATAACATCTTATATGTTTCATATTCCATTTGTAGCAGTCAATGGCTTTGTGACCAAACATATTTCACGAAAAACAATATCCCTTGAAGTACTCGGATTGTGATGATCTTTCTGTGTGACGGTCTTGCACCATTCTACTTCTGCATATCACTGAAACATGTCCAAGATTATGACATACATAACACTCAACATTATTCATCTAAAAAAATAACCGACTATCACTTCCATAGTTTGGAGTAAAATATTTTATTTGACGGATTTCTTCCCTTGGTTGTTGATGTGATTGACCTCTTATCTCCTTGTTGAGCATTTCAGGTTTTGCATTAGAGTTCCTTGCCTCATCCCGTGAGCTAGATTCACCTTCAACAGATTCATAAAAACCAAAACCAATTTTGATAGTAGGGGATCTTTGACTACTAAGAATATCATCCAAAATCTTAGTACTATCTTGAAATCGTAACGGTTTATCCTTGTCTTCCAATTTACCTTTTAATATATTTACCTCAACCGAATATTGCTCTTCCTTTTCTAGATGTTGCTTCTTCAAGATTTCTGCAGCCTTTCTTCCTTCTTCCACTTGTTGCCTTAATTTGAGAATCTCATTTTCTTGTTCTTTATCTGCTTCATTCTGCTTAGTTTTTAATGATATCACTTCATCCTACAGCATTTGAAATACTTTGAAGGCACACTCCAGCTGAGCTTTTAATCTGGCAACTTCTTCTTAAAGGGCACACTCCTTTTTTTAAAATAGATCTTGTTGATCTATGATTTTATCTGATGTTTCATTTGCTTGCTCATCTTCAAACTGAGGTGATTCAGAATCTGAATACTTTCTTCCACCTAAAGGCAACCTGTCGTTGTTCCTTTGAGCTATTTTCTTCTTCTCACATGCTTTCTTTCCCAATGTTTCTATGGATCTCCTTCAAGCGATCAAGCTTCGTCTGAAGGACCCACTCTCATACGAATTGTTGGAAATAATACTGAGAGGGGGGGGGGGTGAATCAATATTAGCAAATCAATAACTTTTTCATTTCCTTAATCAGATTCATATATGCTACTTAAGTTAAGGGAGACCCCGTGTCACACAACTGTGTTTAATGCAACTACCATATATCCAGTAAACTTATGATTCAATTAATTCATCATATGTTTATCTTTAATCAATGCATCAGAACTTCATTAACCATATAAATAGTAAACTGGTGCAGTACAATAGAACAAATCATCACACATAAGAAACACACATGAACACTATGATATAAGGTGGGAACCCAATGTGGGACAAAAACCACCTATTGTTGTCTTCCTTTAATATAAGGAAAACCTGTTTACAATCTTGTACTAGCACAAAATCATACCAGCACATAGGAACCCACCTGCAGAACGCTACAACCTTATCTCATTCTCCAGCTACTACAGGAAGGGAGCTACAACCCCCTAGCTCTTGTACTAGCCGATATATTTACTAGTATGTAGGTGTCGACCTACTCAAGGCTACAACCTTCACTCGTTTTCTAGCTGCTACTGGAAGGGAGCTACAACCCCCTGACTCTTGTATTAGCCGATATGTTTACCAATATGTAGGTGCTAGCCTACTGAAGGCTCGAACCTTCACTCTTCCTCCAGGGACCATGTTTCATAAATTTTCGGACTGGATACTCCTGGATCACAACACCAATAACATGAAGGCCACTTTTCATCCAATTTTCATACTAGACCCATCAACAACATTGAAGCTCAAAATAAATCACCACTGCAACACAACTATTGCATCAACTAACCATCAAACATTAAATCATCAATCACCCAATAACTGAATCACTGAAGCCCTGTCAGCAAAACACAATCACCAGAACAT
Source organism: Pinus taeda (assembly GCA_000404065.3). Taxonomy (NCBI): domain Eukaryota; kingdom Viridiplantae; phylum Streptophyta; class Pinopsida; order Pinales; family Pinaceae; genus Pinus; species Pinus taeda. The sequence continues at coordinate 56,973 of APFE031376564.1, forward strand.
AGAGCAGAAACCAGAACTCTACAACAACCACTAGAACCAACTGCATATTTAGATATCACATTTCATAATGTATACAATACTCCGGTGAACCGAACCCGCGTGTACACACGCTTTTACCAAAGAAAACCCGCGTATAGATCTGCAAATATTAACTCATAACTTTGCAACTATTCCAGACATCAATCTTACCCAGATCATCACAATTATAGAATAAACATGCGTCAGTAATTTAGATCTAGTATATTCAAACATAATGATAATACATTCTAAGACTTATGATCCCGATCCATCATCCATCATCATCCACATAGGTGCATCCTTGGTTCAGATCAAGCAAAGCATCACAAACCCATAACCTGCATACTGGATCTCCCATTTCATCAGATATTCAATTCTTGCACACTTGGCCTAATGATCTTCTCCTCCTTTTATAGTTTTAGGCCTTTCTCAATTCCATGGTCCAAAACCAATTTAGGACTAATACCTTGGACCAAATACCTGGGGTAAATACCTCAAACCACATACCTTGGACCAATACCATGGATCAAAATACCTTGGACCAAATATCACGGACCAAAACTTAGTTTTCCAACATGTATGCGCCTTTCCTTTTGTGAAACTATGTGTGTACGTTATATGCTCCTTTAGGTCTGTTAACCTACGTGTATGTGCTTCTTTGTCGAGGTAAATGTGCGTATATATCTCTCTGATCATTAATTATTTTCTATTGACCTACTGCACTATGATCTGCCATCTGAGTGAGTTGCCATCAACAACAACACCTGTATCATAATGCCAACAATCTCCCCCTTTGGACTTGATGGAAACAACAACACCAAGTCATTCTCCCGCTTTGACATCAAGGGCAAAGGGCAGACCAAGATATTCTCTCCCTTGATATAAATTCTATTGTCCATACTCCCCCTAAGTACATGCTGAAATCTCTAATCGAACTCCCTCTTTGTACATGCTAAGATGTACCAATCTGTGCATGCTCCCCCTAAGCACATGCGGAGTCTACAAAAAATATTTTTCAAAAGAATACCATGAATCTACAACTCAACTAAGTGAGTATGACCTTCCTATCACCAATGACTCATACATACATCAATCTCCCAACCAAGTGGGGATACACCATTTTTTACTCATCCATCCAACCAAGTGGGGATATACCAAATGTTTATACATGAATGAAATAGACATTATTACATCAACCTTCCCATGTAAAGTGGGGTTACAAATTAGGTATTTTCATGACCTTTACATCAATTGATATACATGGCTTTTATAACAAGGACCAGCAATCTAAACAAGAGCATGATAGTCATCAGCAACTATCATACACCATATGTGATCTACACCAACATCATCTGTAACTTGCAATACCATTCTCTTGACTAACCAACAATAAGTAGCAAGATGTATCATTTAACCACATAAGCATCATCACCAAATACTTCTAACCATAATGCCAACAATGCATTATTCAAAGCATATGCTCCCCCCTAAACTTGTTCCATCTATTCACTGTCAGATCTGATCATGCATATATCAGAAAGAAGTATCAAGGAATCATCATCGATCATATATACAAGTTAGGATAAAAAACACTTCTAAACAACATCTTACGAGTACCAACACATTTCCACACATCATCAACAGATTGTAACCATCATCAAAGAGAGTAGATAATTGACTGAACCATATTAGCCCCTTTTTCTTGAGTATGTTCTCCTGCTTTTCCTCAACCCAGCATATATGCGACTGTGTAGCTTTGAACTCATGTATATACACGAATTGTCTTCATGAAACCTATGTATGAGATTTAGAACACTGAAGTTTCACACTTTCAGCTCCCTCTAAATATGTCATGTCTGTATACTTGCTATTTCACATCTTTCTGACTGTACTTCCTTCTTCTTCCATATCTTCGACTGTGATGATGTTTTCTCCTTTTGGTATGGTGCCCGTACTTTGTTCCTACATTGCTTTGCTATATGTCCAAACTTGTTTCAAGCATAACATCTTACATGTTTCATATTCCTTCTGTAGCAATCAATGGCTTTGTGACCAAACATATTGCACGAGAAACAATATCCCTTGAAGTACCTAAAATGTGATGATATTTCTGTGTGACGGTCTTGCACCATTCTACTTCTGCATCTCGTTGCAACATGTCCAAGATTATGACATGCATAACACTCAACATTATTCATTTGAGAAAATAACCGACTATCACTTCCATAGTTTGGAGTGAAATATTTTCTTTGACAGATTTCTTTCCATGGTTGTTTTTTGTGTGTGGAGCATGATTGTTCAGAGGTCTTTTTTTCAGCTAGATGTATACCCCAGGAAGTTTGTACACCCCTCCATGCGAGGGGGTGCGGGGGGGACTTGTCCCCCCCGTGGAGGTTCGGGGGGGCTGATCCCCCCTGGCTGGGGGGTCCGGGGGAAGCGCCCCTGAAGCTAAAAACAGATGTAAATTTGCCTTATAAAAGTATAGTAATTTCTAGTCAATCTGGGTCGTTCATTAGGTGGATGATCTGACGGTAGAGCTTATGTTTAGTTTAGGGTTTTTTGCCCTAGAAGGCAACCCCTCTCTTTGTATGAGGGCATCGTATTTGAGGCTGTGATAGATGTCTATTCTATATGTTAGCGGAAAACAGAGAGGTGAGATGGTGAGAGAAAACAGAGGATATTACAGCGGATTTGTTGTAGGTTGTGTCTCTTCATTTTGCTGGATAATAGAAAGGAAGGACTGGTTGTTCGGGGTGGACATGGCCCAAACTGGGTGAACCACGTATATCTGTGTCTCTCTTGTTTTATGTGTTTTCTGTGTTTATATTTCTACAATATTTTATGTGTTCCATCGCTCCGTAATATATAATTTTCTAACAACTGGTATCAGAGCTGAAGGTCTATTTGGTTGATAAACTCGCAGGAAAGAAGGGTTCCTTGCTCGAGTGGGAGCAATGGCAGAAAATGGTAAGTTTAGGGTCGAGAAATTTAACGGCCAAAACTTCTCGTTGTGGAAGATGCAGATGGAAGACTATCTGTATCAGAAAGATCTATACCTACCATTGGGCGGAAAATCAAAGAAGCTGATGGATATGGAAGATGAAGAATGGAACCTTCTCGATAGAAAGGCACTCATAACAATACGGTTGTGCCTTGCAGCGTCAGTTGCCTTCAACATTTCGAAGGAAACAACGACAGAGCGTTTGATTAAGGCGTTGGAGAAACTATATGAAAAACCCTCTGCCTCAAACAAGGTATTTCTTATGAAACTGTTATTTAATATGAAGATGCTGGAAGGTGGATCTGTTGCAGATCATTTAAATGATTTTAATACTGTTACAAGTCAGTTATGTTCTATAGGGGTAAATTTTGATGATGAAGTTAGAGCTCTATTATTCTTGTGCTCATTGCCACAAAGTTGGAATGGTTTGGTAATGGCCATTAGTAACTCTGTGTCTGGATCTAGTACTTTAAAGTTTGATGATGTTGTTGGTGCTATCCTTAGCGAGGAAATGCGACGGAAAAGCTCCAGTGAGACATCGGGAAATGCTTTGAGTGCAAAGTCTAGGGGAAGAAAAATGGAAAGAGGAAAGAGCTCAGGATATCGCAGTAAATCAAGGAAAGGCAGATCCAAGTCTAGATCGGGGATAGTGTGCTGG
>APFE031376564.1:64873-90488 GCA_000404065.3 Pinus taeda
AGGAGCACTACAAGATATGTATTTACTGTAGGTGGAATAGCTGTCAGTTGGGTTTCAAAAATCCAAAGTGTTGTTGCACTTTAAACAACAGAAGCAGAGTATGTTGCTGCTACAGAGGCTAGTAAAGAAATGATTTGGTTACAAAGGTTTATGGGTGAATTGGGTAAGGAGCATGATATGGGCACGTTATACAGTGATAGCCAAAAGTGCCATTCATCTTGCAAAGAACTCAACATTTCATTCCAGGACTAAACACATATAGCTCAAGTACCATTTCATACGATCAGTGTTGGAAGATGGACAGTTGAAGCTGGAAAAGATACACACTAGCCAGAATCTTCTAGATATGCTAACAAAAGTTGTAACCAGGGAGAAACTGAGAACATGCTCAGTTTCAATTGGTCTTCAAGCATGATGATGAAGATGAGAAACAACCAGGTCCAAAGGAGGAGTCATTGTCTAGCAAATGAAGCAACGATGGAGTTGCTACAATCATTCTCCAAGTGGGAGATTGTTGTGTGTGGAGCATGATTATTCAGAGGTATTTTTTTTAGTCGGATGTATACCCCAGGAAGTTTGTACACCCCTCCACGTGACGGGGTGCGGGGGGGACTCGTCCCCCCTGCAGGGGTCCGGGGGGGCCGATCCCCCCTGGCTGGGGGGTTCGGGGGCAGCACCCCCGAAGCTAAAAACAGATGTAAATTTTCCTTGTAAAAGTATAGTAATTTCTAGTCAATCTAGGCCGTTCATTAGGCGAATGATCTGACGGTAGAACTTATGTTTAGTTTAGGGTTTTTTGCCCTAGAAGGCAACCCCTCTCTTTGTATGAAGGCGTCGTATTTGAGGCTCTGATAGATGTGTATTCTATGTGTGAGCGGAAAACAGAGAGGTGAGACGGTGAGAGAAAATAGAGGATATTACAGCGGATTTGTTGTAGGTTGTGTCTCTTCATTTTGTTGGATAATAGAAAGGAAGGACTGGCTGTTCGGGGTGGACGTAGCCCAAACTGGGTGAACCACGTATATCTGGGTCTTTCTTGTTTTATGCGTTTTTTGTGTTTATATTTCTACAATATTTTATGTGTTCCATTGCTCCGTAATATATAATTTTCTAACATTGTTGATGTGATTAACCTCTTATCTCCTTGTTGAACATTTTAAGTTTTGCATTAGAGTTCCTTGCCTCACCCAATGAGCTAGATTCACCTTCAACAGATTCATAAAAACCAAGACCAGTTTTCATAGCAAGGGATTTTTGACTACTAAGAATATCATCCAAAATCTTAGTACTGTCTTGAAATTGTAACAATTTATCCTTTTCTTCTAGTTTACCTTTTAAGATATTTACCTCAACTTGATATTGCTCTTCCTTTTCTAGATGTTGCTTCTTCAAGATTTCTACAGCCTTTCTTTCTTCTTCCACTTGTTGCCTTAATTTGAGAATCTCATTTTCTTGTTCTTTATCTGCTTCATTCTGCTTATATTTTAATGATATCACTTCATCTTGTAGCATTTGATGTACTTTGAAGGCACACTCCAGCTGAGCTTTTAATCTGGCAACTTCTTCTTGGACGGTACACTCCCTTTTGTTAAGCAGATCTTGTTGATCTATGATTTTATCTGATGCTTCATTTGCTTGTTCATCTTCAAACTGAGGTGATTCAAAATCTGAATGCTTGCTTCCACCTAACGACAAGCTGTCGATGTTCCTTTGAGATCTCTTCTTCTTCTTACACGCTTTCTTTCCCATTGTTTCTACGGATCTCCTTCAAGCGATCAAGCTTCTTCTGATGCGCTTTCTTTCCCATTGTTTCTACGGATCTCCTTCAAGCGATCAAGCTTCTTTTGATGGAAACGCTCTGATACTAATTGTTGGAAATAATATTGAGAGGTGGGGGGGGGGGTGAATCAGTATTAGCAAATCAATAACTTTTTCATTTCCATAATTAGATTCATATACGGTACTTCAGTTAAGGGAACCCACGTGTACACGTAACTATGTTTAATGCAACTAACATATATCCAGTAAACTTATGATTCAGTTAATTAATTATATGTTGATCTTTAATCAGTGCATTAGAACTTCATTCACCATATAAATAGTAAATAGGTGCAGTAAAACAGAACAGATCATCACACATAAGAAACACACATGAACACCATGATATAAGGTGGAAACCCAATGCAGGACAAAAACTACCTGCTATTGTCTTCCTTTAATATAAGAAAACCCTGTTTACAGTCTTGTACTAATGCAGAATCATACCAGCACACAGGCACCCACCTGCAGAAGGCTACAACCTTCTCTCATTCTCTAGCTACTACAGGAAGGGAGCTACAACCCCCTAACTCTTGTACTAGCTGATATATTTACTAGTATGTAGGCACCAACCTACTGAAGGCTACAACCTTCACTCATTTTCCAGCTACTACTGGAAGGGAGCTATAACTCCTTGGCTCTTGTACTGGTCGATACGTTTACCAGTACATAGGCGCCGGCCTACTAAAGGCTCTAACCTTCACTCTTCCTCCAGGGACCACGTTTGATAAATTTTCAGACTGGATACTCCTCGATTACAACACCAATAACATGAAGGCCACGTTTCATCCAATTTTCATACTGAACCCATCAACAACATTGAGGCTCAAAATAAATCACCACTACAACACAACTATTGCATCAACCAACCATCAAACATTCAATCGTCAATCAGCCAATAACTGAATCACTGAAGCCCTATCATTAAAACATAGTCAGCAGAACATAGAGAAAAAACCAGAACTCTGCAACAACCACTAGAACCAACTACATATTTAGATATCACATTTCATAATGTATACGCTACTCTGATGAAATGAACCTGCGTGTATATGCACTTTTACCAAAGCGAACCCGCGTACAGATCTGCAAATATTAACTCATAAGTTTGCAGCTATTCTAGACATCAATCATACCTAGATCATAACAATTATAGAATAAACATGCGTCAGTAATTCAGATATAGTCTATCCATGATCAAACCACATAATGATAATACATTCCAAGCCTTATGATCCTGATCCATCATCCATCATCATCCACATAGGTGCATCCTTGGTTCAGATCAAGCAAAGCATCACAAACCCATAACCTGCATACTGGATCTACCACTTCATCAGATATTCAATTCCTACGCACTTGGCCTAATGATCTTCTCCTCCTTTTACAGTTTTAGGCCTTTCTCAATACCATGGTCCAAAACCACTTTAGGACCAATACCTTGGATCAAATACCTGGGGTCAATACCTTGGACCAGATACCTTGGACCAATACCATGGATCAAAATACCATGGACCAAAACTTAGTTTTCCAACATGTACACGCCTTTCCTTTTGTGAAACTGTGTGTGTATGTTATACACTCCTTTTGGTCTGTTAACCCACGTGTATACACTTCTTTTTCAAGGTGAACCTGCGTATACCTCTCTTTGATCATTAATTCTTTTCTATTGACCTGTTGCACTATGATCTGTCATCTAAGTGTGTTGCCATCAAGGACAACAACTGTATCATAATGCCAACATTTATATCATCAAAGAATTGTTCATTTGTGTAATGTAAAGGAGGTTTCCCCCTCGAAGAGGTTTACTTTGAAGTTGTTGATCTATCTTTTCTATCTTTTTGTGAGTTGGTTCATAACATTTGGTATCAGAGCTTTGGATTCTAGGGTTTCGCTGCTCCAAACAGGTCATCATGGCATTTTCGCTATAACTTTTTCTCTACAAAGTTCCAAAAGCTAAAAAAATACCCATTTGAGCTGAAATTGTATGAAACCTCGGGTCTAAATTTTAGATCTTGTCTCACAATATTTTTGGAGATATTATCTAAGGAATTTAGGGATTTTGCAGACTCACAAATTATATTTCAAAAGGTGACATCAGGAAAATCGTCACAACTTTCTCTCTAAGCATTAGATTGAAATTTTGTAGGAAGTTATAGAAAGAGGACAGATTGTAGTTTTCTTTGTATCAATTTTAGGTTCGAAGGTCAAAAAAATGACACGTGGTACTTCATACAAGTTCACTCTACTGAAAAAGTATATAATCAAGTCATCTTGGGAGATTGGGCGTAACTATATCTTGGAGAATCCAATTTCGATCAGACTAGTGGCATTGGAAAGAGGACATAGAGGGCTACTACAGGTCGCAATTTCAGACCTTGGAGATCCAAAATTTTAGAGATACAACAGATTCAATATCAAGCTCCTAAAATCAAGAAAAAGCGATATGAGGAATTTTGATGGCAAGGATTCGGTAAATTGGATACTATAGATGGAGCAATATTTTGATCTACATGATTTACAGTTGTTTTACAAGGTACATATTGTATAGTTATATTTAGAACCAAATCAATTTGTATGGTATCGAGGGATTTGTTCTTGTAAACCAGTTGTCACCTGGTCAATTTTCACAAAGGAAATGATAGCACATTATGAGGATACAAAGAGCAATACCTTCTTTAGCCAATTGATAAATCTCAAACAAAAGGGTTTAATGGCAAATCACATTGAGGACTTCCAAAAATTGAATATAAGGGTAAATAATATTCTAGAGAAGCAAAGTTTTGATGTCTTCATAGGGACTATAAAGGACAACATTCAACATGAGGTTTGCCTTTGGGAACCTAATTCATTGGAGAAGGCATTCAGGTTGGCAAGAAAAATTAAAAGCAGAATTATGGAAACAATGAACCCTACCACTCAAAAATATAAATATGGAAGTGTCTTTTCTCCTAGCCTTCCACAACCTCCAAGGTTTACACCACAACAATTGGAAGAAAAAAGAGAAAAAGGGATTTGTTATAATTGTGATAGCAAATGCATTAAAGGTCATAAGTGTGTTGGGAAGAAATTATTTTACATAGATTGTGAGGAGGAGGAAGAAAAGGATCAAGAAACATCAAAAGAAGAGAATATACACCAGGAACCAATCCTAGAGAAAGAATAAATGAATCCGGCCATATCTTGTAAGGCATTAGGAAGAATTACCACTCCTCAAAGTCTCAAGATAGAAGGGCATGTCAAGAAGAAAAAGATAAAAATGTTGATTGATTCGAGTAGTACCCATAATTTTATTCATATAAGATAGCCAAGTAATTAAATTTCTTCTTATATGTAGCACCAGAGTGTCAAGTAATGGTTGCAAATGGAGGAACCATAAATTTCTCTGGAAAGTACCATAATATCAAGCTATCCATGGGAGGATATGTGTTGAATAGTCCAATGCTTTCCATTCCAAAGGATGGTGCAAATGTTGTACTAGGAGTTCAATGGCTACAATCTTTGGGTACGATAGCTTTTAATTTTCAAGAAATTTTCTTGAGTTTTTTTTGGAAGGAAAGGAGGTTGAATTAAGAGCTATCGTAGGGAAACTAGGAAATATAATCAACTCTAACAACATGACAAAGCTTCTAAAGAAAGAAAAATGGGGTGAAATTGCACAATTATGTTCACTAGATGTACCCACATCGAAATCATCTATTTCTCTAGATCTCCAAGAAGTTTTGGACAATAATTCCAAGGTATTTGAGACTGAAAAAGGCCTCCCACCTATTCATGATCATGATCATGCTATTCATTTGATTCTAGGAAATATTCCTACAAACATCAGGCCTTACAGATATCCATATGCCCAAAAGAGTGAAATTGAACGTATGGTTGTAGATATAATAGAGGGTGGTATAATTCAACCTAGTCAAAGTTCTTTCTCTTCTCCAGTGGTATTGGTACACAAGAAAGATGGATCATGGTGCATGTTTCCAGATTATAGGGAGCTCAATAAGTTTACTATTAAAGATAAATTTCCAATTCCTATCATTGATGCATTATTGGATGAAATATATGGAGAAATTTACTTCACCAAGTTGGATCTTCGTTCAGGATATCATCAAATCAGAATGAAGATTGAAGACATTCCAAAAAAAACATTTAGAACTCATGAGGTCATTATGAATTTTTGGTCATGCCTTTTGGCCTTACCACTACACCTACATTTCAAGGTTTGATGAATTCCATTTTCAAACCCTTGCGTAGAAAATTTGTGTTAGTATTTTTTGATGATATACTAATATACATCAAGTCTTGGAAGGATCATGTTCAACATGTTGACATGGTGCTCAAACTATTGGAGAAGAAACAGTTATATGCAAAAAGCTCCAATTGTTTCTTTGGAGTACACCAGGTGGAATATTTGGGTACTTAGTTAGCTCATATCTCATCGTATCATCATGAATCTGATGGGAAAACTGTTATAGTGAACAAATATTTGGAAGGATATCTTCATTTCTTTGTATATGATAAACAGAAAAAATGGGTCAAGTGGTTTCCTTTGGTTGAATGGTGGTATAACACTTCCTTCCATACTACAGAAAAAATGACCCTATTTATGGCACTAAATGGATATTATCCACCTTCTATCACATCATCTTTAAAATAAAATTATGAGGTTCAAGAAGTGGAGGATCACATTGAACATCAACAACAAGTTCTCAAACACTTAAAGGATAACCTCACTTTGGTGTAGAATAGAATGAAACAACATGAAGATCAACATCACAGCGAAAGAAGTTTTGATGTAGGTGACTGGGTATTTAGAGACTACAACCATACAAAGAAATGTCCCTCAAGCAAGCTAAGAAGCATAATAAATTATCACCGAAGTATTATGGTCTGTACAAGGTGTTACAAAATATTGGTACTATGGCATACAATTTAGAGCTTCCTGCATCTTCTCAAGTGCCCCCAGTCTTCCATGTTTCATGCTTAAAGAAGGTTATAGGTGACAAGGTCCCAGTTCAAACAATATTTTCGAAACTTGACGAGGAAGGAAAAATCATATTTGAACCTAAAGCAGTCACGAAAATGAGAACGGCTACGAAATCGTTTCATTTTACAGTATCTCATCAAGGGGAAGAACTTACTCGCTGAAGATTCCACATGGGAGGACGAGTATTTTATATATAAGCATCCAGAACTACTCAAGCATTGAGGACAACAATTTTTGAAGGAGAGGAGCATGTTAGGTCCCTATACTACTAGTGTAACCCCTTATTATAATTAGTGCAACCCCCTTATTATATTGTTGTGCCCATGTAGTCCCCATATTGTTATTATTGTGCCCCATAGAAGCCCACTATTGTTATTGTTGTGCCCTTACATTATTATTGTTATGTCGGCTCTATTATATTAATGACCCCTTAGACTCCTATATATAGAAAGGAGGTCTTGTCATTTGTATCATCCAAGAATTGTTCATTTGTGTAATGTAAAGGAGGTTTCCCCCTCAAAGAGGCTTATTTTGAAGTCGTTGATCTATATTTTCTTTCTTTTTGTGAACTGGTTCATAACAAAATTGAAAGCTAGACAAGAAACTAGATTATCATCAAAGAATAAGGAAGAGGAAAACAAAATTGACGAGGATACTTCATTTTAAGAAAATTTTATAATAGAATCTCAAGGGTGGAAACTAAACCGAGACCAGCACAAAAAAAACATAAATAGACCTCCAAAATAGTAAAAAATACCTTTCAAACCACAAATATTACAGAGAGAAATACTAAATAATGACCAACAAATCCAGCCTCCAGTTCTGATTGATGATGAGGAGCCTGAAGAAGTAATACTAGTTGTAACCAATGATATAAATTATTTCACTGATCATCCATCTCAAATTTCTCTTGTCCGTATCAATCGAATTCATCCTCTTATTCAAAATCAATAATCTTTGGAAGTTTCTAAATATCAAGTTTTTTTTTAATTCCTTATTGCCGAGTTAAATAGAAGATATGATTTAAGACCCAAATAAGGCCCTGGTAGAGTAGCTAAAAATGTTACATTTGATGTCCCACAATATAAAGCTACTGAAACTTCATCTATTCAACCTCAAACTTAGCCTCAAGGCCAATCAACTGTAGAAAATATTGTGTCTCATGTTTTTAATGTGCAAAAGGAATCAGAAAGGGTCAAAATTCCAATTCCTTTATATGAACTTTTAAAAAATCCAGGTTACAAGAAACAAATTTCCAAATGGTTGTAGTCTTCAAGTGTATTTTGAAGGAAATGTGATTAGCATACAATATGAGAAAAATTTTGTGGTTTTTGGTCCTAATTTGGATATGATGGATGAAAATGTTCCTCTGTTTTATGTCACTTTGAAAGTTCATGATTTTCTTTTGTACAATTGTATGTTAGATTTTGGTACCTCCCATAATTTAATGCCTAAAGTTATTATGGACCAGCTTCAATTGAAAATCACTATACCCTATCATGAATTATATACATTTGTCTCAAAGAAGGTGTCATGCATGGGTTTAATCAAAGATCTGGTTTTCACCCTTGCCCAGATTCCTATAAACTGTATAGTAACGGACATAGTAGGTACAAATATACCTCATAAATTTGGTATGTTATTATCAAGATCTTGTTGTGCTAAGCTTAGAGGAATATTACAGATGGATATGTCTTACGCCACCATCCCAATTTATGGATGGGAACATCTAAGGCTCTACAAGGAAGTGATATTTATAAATACTGTGTGTAATTCTAATCAAGTAGTAAATCACCCTATATATGCCATTGATCAAGATTTAGGGTGTTTTATTTTAGTAGTAAATGATGAGTGCAATGTACAGAAAAAAATGAAGACACTATAAATATTCCTCAATCTTTAGAGAATGATGTGTGGAAGATGTATTTTGATGGTGATTTCCCCAGAGATGGGGTTAGAGCCAGGATTGTTTTGATTTCACCTGAAATAAAAATATAACTCAATCTTTCAAGTTATATTTTGAATTCACTAACAACGTGGCACAATATGAAGCTTTAATATTGGGATTAGAGTTAGCCAAGAAAATGAAGGTGCAAAATTTGACAGTATTTGGTGATTCAGAATTGATAGTGAAACACGTAAGAAATTTATGTCAAACATAACATTCTAGATTAAAATCTTACAGAAATGAAGTTTGGGATTATGTGGATAATTACTTTCAATCTTTTAACATCTTGGCCATACCAAGAGAAGACAACATGCATGCAAATTCTGTGGCAAGTGTCTGCAAGTGCTTTCAAAGTTCTAGATTCCCTATAGTTGTAGTATCAAATTGAATTTAAGTACATAACTTATATCCTTGATAACTTAAGGCACTGGAAACGTTTTGAGGATGATGAGCAATTAAATAATATTTTGCAAACTATTGAAGATTTTTCTTTCTCACATATTGAAGAAGAAAAATAATACAATAGTAAAAGGAAGTGTTGATGATTCAGATGCAAATTTGAAACCAAAAATAGTTGATCATGATATAATACAATTATCTAATAATTACATTCCTAAACGACTAGTTCCTCTTGAGAAATTGTTTGATCATAATGATGTTTCAAGACTTTCAATATCAAACTCACAACAAGAAAATATACAAGATTTCTATATTGGTACTACAGAGGAAGTAAAGAATATCAAAATCTCAGCAAATCTAACAAAAGATATCAAAGATAAATATATAAAGTTTTTCAAATAATACAAATATGTATTTGCATGGTCATATGAAGATTTGAAGACTTATGATACAACTATTATTGAGCACAAAATTCCTTTGAAACCAGGAGATGAGCCATTTCAACAAAATTTGAGAAGAATCAATCCTATCTTGTTGCCAATTATTGATAAAGAAGAAAGGAAATTGTTAGATGAAAAAGTAATAGTTCCCTTAACATATTTTGATTGGATAGGTAATCTAGTTCCTATTAGGAATAAAAATGGAGAAATAAGACTATGTTGACTTCAAGAAACTCAATAAACTGTCATTGAAGGACAATTATCCCCTGCAAAAGGTGGACCATATGCTTCAGAGAGTCATAGGATCAAATTAAAGTTCAATGTTGGATGGATTTTCGAGATATAACTAGATATTGGTTAGTGAAGAAGACAAAGAAAAGGCAACTTTCATTACACCATGGGGCACCTTCATGTATGCTAAAATGCCTTTTGGTTTGATAAATGTGAGGGAAAAATTTTAGAGAGCCATGGACTTGGAATTTGTAGGAGAAATAAATAAGTTCATAGTAATTTATCTTAATGATCTTACAGTCTTTTCAAAATCAGAAACACAACACCTTAAACAATTAAGGAAATTTTTTGAAAGATGCAGGAAATTTGGAATTTCCTTCAATCCAAAAATATCAGTGTTCACCACCAAGGAAGGGAAATTGTTAGGACATATCATTTCAAAGGAAGGAGTTACAATTGATCCTAAAAGAATCTCAACAATCCAATTAATCAGCTTTCCCAGAACAAAGAAAAAGGTTCAAGCATTTTTAGGGAAAATAATTTTTTTAAGAAGGTTCATACCTAGTTATGTTGAGATTGTTAAAGATATTACTAATATGCTTAAGAAAAATCATGAAGTTGAATGGAATGCGCAAGAAAAATTTTCATTTCCTCATATTAAGAAAGAAATTTCATAAGCATGAATGCTTACCAGCCTTGATTATTCAAATCTATTCATTAGTTTCTCTTTTGCATCAGACACCATAATAACAACAATTATATTATAGAAAAATGAAGACCATCATGAGCAACCAATTTCTTTCTTTAGCAAAGTTATGAGAGATGCAGAACTGAAGTATGAAATAATTGAAAAGCAGGCCTATGCTTTAGTTCAAGCTTTGAAAGCTTTTAGAATCTATGTGTTGGATTCTCTAATAATTGATTATGTACCTAACAATGCAATAAAAACAATGCTAACTCAACCTAATATGGACGGGAAAAGGGGAAGATGGATTGCAAAGATCTTAGAGTTTGATTTGGATACAAACCAAACAAGCTAGTCAAGGGAAAAGGTCTAGCTAAGTTATTGGTAGAATCAAATTGTAAAGTTCTGGGCATCAATTCAATCATGCAAGTTTCACCTATTTTAGAGGAGAAGAATACACAAGAACCTTCTTCTAGATGAACACTTGTACCACTTCCTTTGAATATTGATGCAAATTTTTTATTATCATATTGGTATAAGGATATCATACATTTTCTGTGAGATTTTGAATATCCCCTTGAGTTCACTAGGAATAAATGTAGATCTCTTAAGCTCATAACAATGAAATAATGTATAGTGAATGCAAATCTATATTGGAAGGACCCATTGAATATCATTTTGTTTTGTTTGACTGAAAGTGAAACATAAGAGGTCATTGAATAGTTTCATGAAGGAGCATGTGGAGGCCACTACGTTTTGAAAACAACAACACATAAGATACTTAGAGTAGGATTATATTGGCCAAATTTGTTTTCTCAAGTTGGTTTACATGTACGAAGTTGTATTCCTTGTCAAAATTTTGTAGGAAAACAAAGATTAGTTGCCCTTCCTCTCATTCCATTTTCAGTTGAAGCTCCTTTCTTGCAGCGGGGTCTAGATTTTATTGGTGAAATAGTCCCTTCTTTTAGTAATCAACACAAGTGGATTCTTACAAAAAATGATTACTTCACAAAATGGGTAGAGGTTATTCCTATGAGAAATGCAACTCACTCTTTGGTCATGAAATTTATTAAAGAAAACATTTTTTCCAGATTTGGCTTTCCAAGACAAATAGTTACAAATAATCCTCAAGGTTTTAGTTCTATTAAAATGATTGAGTTTTGTCAAAAATACCAAATTTCATTACATTACTCTACACCTTATTATCCACAAGGGAAAGGACTAGTAGAGTCATGAAACAAAAGTTTGATTAAAGTCATTGAGAATATGTTAGTAGATCACAAAAGAAATCAAGACAGTCATTTGAAGTATGCAGTCTAGGAAAACAGAGTTTCACCCAAAAGATCCACTGGTAAATCTCCTTTCCAACTTGTTTATGGAACAAATTCAATTTTCCCTACTCAATTAGCATTTCCAGTCATGAAGATTTTTCAAGATTCTTATGAGGAAACTGATGATTTCTCAAAAAGGATCAATCAAATTATTGAACTCAATCAAGATAGAGAAGAGGTCCAACAAAAATTCCTACAATATCAAGACAAGATGAAAATTTTGTTTGATAGAAAGGCAAAAGAAAGAGATTTCAGACAAGGAGACTTAGTTCTAAGATGGGATGCATGAAGAGAAGAAAAATGAAAGCATGGAAAGTTTGACAATATCTGGTTGGGACCTTTTAGCATTATAGAAGTCAAAGAAAATAATACCTTCATTCTTTGGAATTTGGAGGGTGAATATTCCTCATTTCCATTCAATGGGAAATATTTAATAGATTACATCCAATACCTATTAAGTTTCTGATATCGTCATTGTAAATAAACAATTTGATTTATTTTTCCAGAGTAAGTGTTATTTCCTAAAACAATGACTCCATATCCAAAGGAGAAGGAACATGGATTTGCAGGTTCTTTGCATCCCGAAGGGGGAAGCAATCTCCACATGGAGCCGATGTTGTAACTATTTTTAACTCATGGAATTTATATTTAAATTGTGTATTTTTCAAAAAGAAAAATGATGAAAAATAGTTAAATTAGTGCACCTTTTAATAAATCAGGCATAGTCTTATAAATTCCGATTTAATTAAATCCCCGATGCAAATAAAATTTGGTTAATTATAGTTACTTTTAATATCACTAATTGTTATCGTTCGTGCAAGTTTCAATGATCCTTGTTCTCCCTTCCATTATCAATGCATATAAAGAAATTACGGGATCCCCCCACACTCCTGATGCTTAACGAAAGGGGGGGTGGGGGGGGGGTCCGCGAAGCTGTTTCATGGAAATCACATGAGGTTACGTGGCAAGAGTTCATCAATTGCAGGAAACCACCTCCCACAAACCACTTACTGCCACTCCCCCCCCACACAATCTACCTCTTTTATCAGTCTCACCATTTTTTCCTTCCACCAACATTCTTGTGAAACAAACTCTCAGTATATCCTCTCGATAAATGAATGGTTTAACGATTTAACCATTAAACCTCTACCAACAATATCTCAATATTCATGTATGGATAGACAAAGCCTTAATTCTGACAACGACTATCTAAATTGCTTCGATAAAATCAATTACTGAACATCCCCTATCATTTCTACATCCTGACATTGTCTGAAGAATTTCCCCACACCAACAAACATGCAAATTTTAGTAGAGAACCACTTCTATTAGTGGACAGTTCACTGGGTATTTTAAAAATTCTTTGTTCTCTTTTACTTTTAGAATGGCCAATCAAAAGGGTAAATCCAAGGTTTTCGTTGAAATACCTACTTCCTGTACTTGGTTTAGATGAATTCCCCTTGGTAGACACCTAGTTCAAAATCATAGAAACCAAGCGTGAATTCGACCCGTATGAGCTAGAAAATTGTGCATTTCAGAAATTTGAAGATGCCAATGGTGAATTCAACCTCTAGGAATCTATGTTACCCTAATTCACTTTCCCTCAAACTCATCATTTCCATGAATTCATCACCTACTGGGAAAACCATTACCTGGCAAGTGAAAGAACCATAGTAGCCTGAAATAATGAAATTCTATTGTCCATATCTTCAAAATCCATTTGCGAGGCCTTGCAGATAAACCATTAAAATTACCTTAACCCATTTTTGCTTGTTTTTGTTGAAGCCCAAAATTGTCTCTCTTTTACAACCTTCTTACACTCCATCGTCCTCGGATACCTGGGGTTGAATCCCAACAGCCACATCAGCGAACCAGGTGAGTGAGAAAATTAATGGAAGCAGATATTTACCCTCATGATTTGCTTCTCTGATAGAAAATCATGAGGAAATCATGTCATATAATCTTCTTATGTTATTTTTAGTCTCTATTGAGTAGGATATGCTCTTAAATTTCTAAAAAAATTATTGATAGAGGTTATAAATCTACCTCTTGGTATGATACACATAGAGTACCTACAACTCATAGGAGTCCCCCTTGGAGCTATAAGGTCTTATTTATTTTTAGACAACATTTAGTTTTTCATTCTAAATCACTTTGAATTATTTTATCTAACCTTTCAGTTTCGGTTGTTAATGAATGCTTTTGACAATAATAACAAAGTTCATAACAGAGTACGTTTTGTTTAATCATTTTTTTGTAGGATGAATGAGTGAAGCCAAGATCTCTTATATGCACATGAAAAATAGTATGACAGGTTGTGGATTGATTTACATTATAGTTGAGTGAAGAAGATTTCAATTTCTAATTAGTGTTATTATAGAGTTAATTTCTCTTTTTCTGTCAGAGTGATTTAGATTTAATTTCATTATTTAGCTAAGCAAGTGTGGTATTTATTTAAGCAAAGTGTGATATTTATTTATGCAAGTGTGATATTTGTTTTGAGCAAGTTTGATTATTTTAATTTCATATTTCTTTTAAGAAAGTGTGATAATTCTAGTTTTATATTTATTTTAAGAAAGTGTGATAAACATAGTTTCATTTATGTTAAGTGTGACATATTTACCTTCATGTAAGAGTGATAGTTGTTAGAGAAAACATGTACATCTTGATATTTCAATTTAATCTAGGAATTTCTTTAATAATAAGGACTTCAAGTACATATAGTGCACATACACTCCATCAATATACTAGCGCTAGTCGCTAATTTATGTAGTAATTTAACATAAATTAAATTACTAAACATTTTGTCACTATTGTCAGGGAAGTGTATATAGGAGTCTTTTTATTTTCATAAAATAATAATAATAAACATGATATGCATAGGGAAAGAGATTCTAGAGGTATATTCATAAGTAGAGGTAGGAGTTCAATTCCAACATCACCACTCACCCCATCACGACCTCGTAGTGCCACACCATCTGCCCAAACTCATATTCTGTCAATTGCATGCAAACATAAACTTCCTAAGGTGCATAGATCTGAAATCCAACCTAAAGATTCACCAACTTCCTCTACTAAAGCGGTAGTAGAAGAAGAAGAGCCTACATCCTCAACATAAGGAGTAATTTTTCTATCTTCAACTGGAGAACAAATTATAGGATAAGAATTGGAAATCCCTAGTGAAGAACAACAAGAAGAAACCTATTTTAACATTCCAATGATAGAAGAACAAGAGGAGGAACTAGAAAGTCGAATTTTGGAACCTTATATTAGCTCCGAGGAATCTACAATGGTATGAGAAGGGGAAGGGGAAGTACATAATGTGAATGGTGAACATAGGATTGGATGTGGAAGAGGTGGAGGAAGAGGAAGAGGAGCCGGTAGAGGAGATCCAAAACCTTTTGGATTTCCCATATTTGATGAAGATACCACAACCACAATGAAAAATATCTCATCCTTTATACTCCCTAATTTCCATGGATTAAGAAACGAGGATCTTGAAACATTTCTCTTTGAGTTTGAAGTCTTGTGTATATCCTATGACTACTTGCTTGATACTCAAAAGTTGAAATTGTTTCAAGCCACTCTTAAAGATGCAACATTAATATGGTTTATGGGCTTAGGAGCACATTCTGTAAGAACACGAGAAGAGATGAAAATGTGTTCTTAGAAAAATACAAGGATTATTGCATGCCCCATAACCTTAAAGATGAAGTCTTTAAATTGATGCAAAAGAGGATGAAAATATTGAAGATTTCGTTGAAAGATTTTCTTATAATGTAAAAAGGGCTAAAATGCATACTCTAGGTGAAAAAACTTTGAAATCTCTCTTGTTGAAATCTATCAGAGATGAGTGGATATATATTCTTAATTTTATGGGCAAAGAAGGTATTGCTTTGTTATCATTTGGATATATATGTGAATTATGCATGAACATTTTATGTAGAAAGGGAAGAACAAGGAAAAATCCAAGAGATCATGTTATGCCTAAGATTAATAAATTTGTAGCTGGGATAGTAAGTAGGGCTGAAATAGTCAATTTGCTTGACAATTTCAAAACAGATATTTTAGGGAGTCTTAGTGAATGAATAGATACCCCTTAAAATAAAAAACAAG
The DNA here is from genome assembly GCA_000404065.3 of Pinus taeda. Lineage (NCBI taxonomy): Eukaryota > Viridiplantae > Streptophyta > Pinopsida > Pinales > Pinaceae > Pinus > Pinus taeda. The sequence continues at coordinate 80,826 of APFE031376564.1, forward strand.
TGAAAGGATGAAAATTTTGCATTATCTATCTTTTGTCCAAAATGTAGAAAGAAGCATGCCTTGAGAGAATGCCCTCTTGACTTAAAAGGTGTAGAACCCTGTGTTATATGTGTAGAAAATAATGATACAAAGGAATGCCCTTCAATACCAGGTCTTAAGTTTGTATATCAAGAGGAAGTCGTGCCAAATCATGTAGAACCTCTTTTTTTTGTTGCTAAAATACCAGGGAAAAATCCACAATCGAATACGACTCAAGGTTTTAACACTCAAACATGTGCACAATCATCACAAAAGAATTGGATTGCACCCATGCCTTAGAAACCTTGACCTCAACCTTGGGAAAAAGGATGGAAAAATCCTGATGACAATTATCCTCAATATCCTCAATTTCAACAACCTTACCCTGTTTTTCCACCACAATATTTTCCTCAGCCCGTTCAACCCTCTCAACCTCAAAATCCAAACCCGCAACTTTCATTACCATTTCCATAAAAGCCAAATGAAATGCCTGCTTAGCCTATAGCAAATCCAAATAATAAAAACTGACAACCTTTTTACAACATAGAAGGGAAAAATTTCTAAATTTACATGATAAATCCATTAGATCGAAACAATGTCCAACTTAGATCTAGTAGAGTATTAGAAAATAAGTCACCATCTATTGTTATCTAGGAATCTAAGAATGATGACCTCTTTGAGAAAGAGACACCTCTTCATCAAGAGGAAAATCCTCAAAAACAAAACATCCCTGTACATTCTGATGATACTCCAATAAACTCAACTCCCATTATAGAACAACCTTCAATTTCTATTCAAAACCCACCTTTCGCTGAAATATTGAAAATTGACAAAGGGGTAGAAAAACAGATTGTGTTGCTTGATTATGATATGATAGATGAACTAAAGAATGTTTGTATAAAATTTCCTTTGTTACAAGCTATCAAAGAAATACCAATATTTGTAAAGACAATCAGGGAGTTAAGTACTAAAGAACAAGAATAAAAAGAAACGAAGTTAAAAGAATATAATTGGTTGGGAAAATTGCAGATATCATGATGGGAAAAAAAGTTTAGAAATATATAGATCCAGGAAGTCCCATTTTGAAAACACACATTACTGGTGTTGAGATTCCAAATGCATTGATTGATTTAGGAGCAACCATAAATATCATGAGTAAACAAATTATGAATCAATTGAAACTTCCTAATCTTCAAAATACACCTACACTATTGCAATTAGTAGATAGATTTGTTATCAAACTTGATGGTGTGTTAGATGATGTATTTGTATCCTTAGATTCTTGGGAATATCCTATTGACTTCATGATCTTGACACCCAAGAATAATATAGAAGGACGCCCATTGATTCTAGGTAGACCATGGTTCGCTACAACTGATCATTTTATAAGTTGTAGATCTGGTGATATGTTTATCTCTGATGGAATTTTGACAAAGAAATTAACATTATATCCTCCTACAAAAACAACAATAGGACTAGAAAGTGAAGCATGGATAGATGATAATAATGAAAACTTTGATATATGACCAATTGTTTCTACTTCACAAATAGATGAAGAAGATCAGATTTTAAATTTGATGGAAAATAATGAATCTTCCTCATATTGTGAAATAATTCTATTGAGAAATGGCAACAAGAAATTCCAATTTAATTTGTCCTTGAATTAAACTGAAAATTAAAATCAAATTCTATTCTCATAAAAACTTGTAAATAGTTAATTAAGTTTAATTAAATAATTATCTTAGGAATTTCGAGTTGGAAGTCTCTCTATAGTCTTGTATATGTTCTCCCTAAGTTTTAGGGGTCCAATATGAGTTTAAATTGAGTTGGAAATTAAATTAGTCAGTTCACTGAGTTAATTTAAGTTAAATTAGTTCCAAACTGTTTGAGGAACTAATAGAGGAATAACAGTTAGTTGGTGCACTAATGCAACCACTAGTGCTACTCCAATTAACTAGAGATTCCTCTTGGTGAGTCTTGCTCTTCTAGGACTCTCAAATAGTTGGCATAGTTATCAGGAATTTTTCAATGGTTGGGAGAAGCTGTCGAATTGGGAACGACTGTGGTTGGATTTGATGCAAGAGGAGATCAGGAGGAACACCAGGGATGGCTCTTCATCAAAGACTGATGATGAGAAGAACTGTTCCTTAGTGATTAAGGCGAAGAAGGGGAAACAAAAATATTCCCATTCCAAATCATATTCTTATCATGGAGGTAAGAAGAAAGACATGACGAAAGTTAAGTGCTTTCATTGTCATGAGCTGGGCCATTTTGCTACAAATTGTCCACTCAAGAAGTCCAATAAGAAGTCCTCAGAAGGAGCAATGGGTGAGGCTTTGGCCTCTCAATTCGAATTGGACTTTTACCTCATTGCATGCATGGTGTCATCAATGATGGGAAGTGTATGCTACTTAAACAATGGAGCTTCATTCCACATGACTAGAGACAAAGAGTTATTCAGTGACCTGGAGGAGAAAAATCTCCAGATGCATATTGATATGGGTGATGATGGGAAGTATAGTGTTAATGGATTGGGCATGATTACTTTTTGGAGGAGCATGGGGCTTCACTCACCTTGAATAAGATTATGAATGTGCTTGGGATGAAGAAGAACTTGGTATCTATTTCCATGCTTGAGGATAGAGGCTATGATGTGATATTCTCAAAAGGAATGGCATTCCTTCGACACATAGCCACGGGTTAGGTAAAGAAGATAGGGATTCAAGTGAAGAATCTATATAAGCTAGAGGTAGAGGAGTGTGGTGCTTTGAGCACAAAAGCAAAAAGGGTGCAGAGACAAGACATTGGTGAGTTGTGGCACATGTGATTAGGCCACTTGCATCATCGGGCTTTGAAGATATTGCAACATATCTCTACTGGTATTCCCAAAGGTATGCTTGAGAAAGTTGATACATGCAAGGGGTGTACTTTGGGAAAATAAACCAAGTCTTCCTTTCATGAAATAAACATTTTAGCAAAGGCTATTCTAGAATGAGTCCATTCTGATGTGTGTGGACCATTCTTGATAGTATACACAACTAAACACATGTATTATGTTATATTAATTGATGACTATTCTTGTAAATTATGGATATTTTTCATGCAAAAAAAGAATCAAACTTTCACAAAGATTTGTGAGTTTAAAGCATTGATGGAGAAAGAGGTGGGAAAGAAGGTTAGAGCTCTATGGAGTGATAACAATGGTGAGTATGAATCAAACGAGTTTAAGAACTACTGTGTAGTGGAAGGGATTAAATGGGAGTTGATGACACCCCATTATCATCAACAGAATGGGGTGGCTGAGAGGAAGAAAAAAAGCATAGTAGGGGTAGTGAGGGCGATGTTGCATGATTAGGAACTACCACTACACTTGTGGGTTGAGGCATGCAACATAATGGTTTATGTTTAGAACCGTAGCCCACATCAGATACTTGAGATGAAGACACGAGAGGAGGCTTATTCTGGTAAGATGCCAGATATTGGCCACTTCATGATTTTTGGTTCATCGGTATATTGCCATGTGACCAAAGATGCATGGAAGAACCTTGAGCCTAGAAAAAAGTTAGGGATATTTGTGGGGTACACTAATACACCTTACAAATGTCAAGTGTAATTTCCGATCAACAGGATTACAGTGGTTTGTAGAGATGTCAGATTCAATGAGGAGAAGGCCACGTGAGTTTCCCTTGATAAGGAGCTTGATGTACATGTGAATGAGGAGCTTTTAGCTCCTAAGGTTGAGGAGCCTCAGGTTGATGTGGATCATCCACATGAAGAGGATCCGGGAGTGGAGACATCCACTTAGGAAAAGTCTTCCAAAGAGGGAAGAAACCACAATAGAGAGGATGACATATTGTTAATGATGCATGGGAGAATGTGGGAGAACCCACTTCTCAGTGCAGGTAGAGGAGGTCACCTGAGAGGTACACTAGATACATGGCTCTTATGGGCGGATGTGTTGTGACAGAGATGTATTCCTTTAAGGAAGCAGTGCAACAACTAGTTTGGGTTGATGCCACGGTGAAGGAGTATGACTCCATAGTTCATAACAGTGTTTGGCATGTGGTCCTGAGACCAAAGGATAAGTCAGTGGTGAGCTCCTGTTGGCTTTACAAGGTAAAGAAAGCTACAGATGGTAGTGTGGAGAAGCATAAGGCTATATTTGTGGCCTGTGGCTTTTCACAGGTATAGGGGATTGACTATGATGAGACCTTTTCTCCTGTTGAAGGGTACTCATCAATCACATACATATTGGCACTATCGGCATAGATGGGTTGGAAGATACATGATCCAAGTCCGGGTGTGACAAAGGACCCTTCCAAGACCTTTTAATTGCGTGAAGTATTAAATTTCATTTTTAAAAGAACATAAATGAATACATGTGCATGATGTAAAGAAGAGGAACATGACATTCATCAGCAACATAAAAAGAACATAAGTCGTTGATAACGAAGTTCGTCAAGGAGGGACCACGTCTCCGAGCCCCGATGTTAAGATTGTGTATGCCACTGTATTAAGTGTTGTCAATAGTGATGATGTACATAATAGGTGATGTCGATATCATACAAGGAAAAGCCCTCATGTAGGAGTGGCTCCAAGAGATGTTCCGCTATAGGAACTTTTAGTCAAAAGGACTCCTATCAATATGACACAAACTTATGCATGATGAGCATGCTGCCAACATGGCATAAAAGGGATCTCAATGCAAAACATCCATAGCGACAACATGAGTATCCCATCAACATGATGACAAAGGGATCTCAAATAAAACATGAAAAATCATGACAGAAAGTACATCACATAGATGATTCCACATCACATCAAGCAGGAATCATGAAAATGAGTAAGAAAAAAGATCCCACATCAAACATCAAACAAGGATCTGTGCAACACAATGCATAGCAAAATAATTACATGAACACACGGTATATACCTCACATCCAGGGGCCATCTAAAGAAGAGGATGTCAAACTGCTGAAGTTGGTCGTACCATCAATATCGTAGCATCGAATCTCATGGAATGGCTGCTCGCACATAATGTTGACACCTGCAATCCACTTTGAAAAGTGGCTGAAAAATGAAATGAGAAAATGGAAAATTTGAATGCACCATCAAATTTGTGGCATCGAATAGTGCAAAATTGACTGTCAAATTCTTGAATTCGGAGAAAGTGAAAATATGGGGCTCAAGGAATCTTTCAGATCCCCCTAGATTCCTCAAAGATTCCCTCCTCTAGGTCCTCTGCAAATCTACTACTCAAATCAAGAAACTAATTGTGCCATTGGGTTCATGTCACTGAGAGGTGTAGGATCGACATAAAGTTTGTCCAATTTAGATACTACAAAAATTTCACCCTCCTGGAAATTTTGCTCACCCATGGTTCCACCTACATTAAAAATTAATTAAAAAATTCTGCCTCGGTTTCCATGCCCAGTCCTGGTTCCTCCCTTTGCCCCCGTGCACTGAGAAAACATGGTTTTATAAAAATATCTAGGTGGATATTCCCATATGGTTCAGTTGGTGTAGTTGTAAAACTTAGAAAGTTGTTGAGGAGGGGTCGGGTGGTCAAACTCGGCCTCTCCTATTTTATTACATTTTTGTTTTAACAACTAGAAGGTAGGTCCATTATTTCAGTGGCCCACGCCCCTTAACCACCATTGTTCATTGCACATGGAGGGATGTGGAGAGGGTGGTGAGGTTGATAGCCCGTGCCCCCACCGATTGTTACGGAGTACGTTGTATTTATGGCGCCGCTCACTTGGGGACCAGCCACATGGGCCGGGTGGGTTTTACCCCTGCCAACACCCTTATCACATTTCCTGGCATCATTGATTGGTGCAGAGTTTTTTGTTTGATGTTGGTAGGGTGTGGGCCGGGTCGAACGGAGGTGGCCTGTGCCCACCCCACATATATAACTATATGCAATATTTGGGGGTGCGGTTGGACCAGTGGGTTCATGGCCGTCGGTCCTTTTAATTAATTTTTTTAATTTTGTTATATGGTTTTGGGGGTGGTGGCCCACCACAACATATACATACATACATACATACATACATACATACATACATAACATACTACATACATACATAATACATACATACATACATACATATATATAATATATATATATATATTTATTTATTTAATTTTTAATATTAAAAATGGGGCCTTTTTAAAATTTCTCTAACATAAGGGTTATTAGAAAAATTAAAGAGGAAACAATTTTGCCTGCTTTGGGAGCCAAATTCCATGCTCGGGGCTTGGTCAATTTGTAGGATACTTAAACCTAGCCCATAGCCTAACTCTGACCCGAACTTTGACTGGCTCGTTCTCCCTCATACGAGCTCGGATTGACGAACTGTTCACACCGCCGCGATCAGGACAATGAGATCTACGCTCTGGTACTATGTTGGGTCCCTATAATACTAGTGATTACCCCATTACTATGGTAGTTGTACCCATTATTAATATTTTTTTGCCCCTATTTCCCCCATATTGTTATTACTATGCCCCTCCCTCTATTGTTATTTTTGTGGCTTTGTATTATTATTGTTAGGTCGGTTGGGTTATATTGTGACTCCTTAGACTCCTATATATATGTAGCTTTATGATCCGGATTATCCACAGTCTTCAGTTCATTCTGTCAACGTTTCAAACCCCAAAGGGGGTCCATCATCAGGACAATTTAGAAAGATAGAAATGAATGATTTATTTCTATCTTTCTAAATTTCATTCATTTCTATCTTTCTAAATTGTCCTGATGATGGGCCCCCTTTGGGGTTTGAAACATCGACAGAATGAACTGAAGACTGTGGATAATCCGGATCATGAAGCTACAAAAAACTTCCACAGAGGCTTAAAATCCAACATAACTCCTATATATAGAAAGGAGGTTTTTTCATTTGTATAATCCAAGAATTGTTCATTTATGTAATGTAAAGGTGGTTTTCCCCTCGAAGAGGCTGAATTCTAAGGCATTGATCTATCTTTTCTATCTTTTCTTGAGCTAGTTTCATAACATTTGGTATCGGAGCCAAGTTCTAGGGTTTCGGTGCTCCAAATAGGTCATCGTGGCATTTTCGCTATAACTTTTTTTTGCGACGTTTCAGAAGTTGGAAAAAAAAACCCATTTGAGAAGACATCGCGCTGCAGCTCGGGTCCAAATTTCAAATATTTTTGCGCTATATTTGAGGAGATATGATCTGAGGAAGTTGGTCTTTTTGCAGACTCCTGAGTTACATTCCAAACAGGTGACCTGGGGAAAATTGTCATAACTTTCTCTCTGAGCATCGGATTGAAATTTCAAAAAATGGTACAGAAAGAGGATGGACTTTAGTTTCGTCTAGATATTTTTCAGAGCCAGAGGCCAAATAGTGACACGTGGCACTTCATACAAGTTCACTCTTCTGAAAAGGTCTATAATCAGGTCACTTTGGGATATTTGGCATAAATCTTCATTGGAGAATCCAATTGGGGTAAGATTGGTGGCATTGGAAAGAGGACACAGAGGGCTACCACAGGGCGCAATTTCAGAACTGGATGTTTTCAAAGTATAGAGATACATCAGAGGCAATATCGAGCTCCTACAATGAAAAAAAAAGGTGTGTAGATTTTTTTTAAATATTTGCTTAAGATTGGTTTGAAAATTTATTTTGAAGGAATTCAAAGGGCTAGTAGAGCATTATTATCGGTAACTGATGCCCCGAGGAAAGAAAATGCAAACACCTAGTAGGGAACCTGAAAGCTCTAGCATGACTCATGAAGAAGAGGAAGAAATGCTACATGATATATCAAAATTACAAGACCAAGTGCAAAAAATGTCAGCCTCACAAAAGCTAACAGAAGCTAAGATAAATGGCATGGAATCTAAGATAAAGGGCGTGGAAGCTAAGATGGACGATTGGAAGACAGATTTGAAGAAAGACATGGACGATTTGAAGACAGATTTGAAGATAGACATGGACGATTTGAAGACAGATTTGAAGACAAACATGGATGAATTGAAGATAAATATGAATAAGTTGCTACAAGAAATGGTCACTAAGGGTGAAAGGGTAGTAAAGGAAACTCATGATGAGAAGAAATGTTAATCATGATTCCATAGACCTTAATGTTGGATCGAAGACCCACCATATTCCAAAATTCGATATGAGGAAGTTTGATGGCAAGGACCCCGCAACATGGATATTACAAATGGAGCAATTTTTCGATCTCAATAATGTGCAAAACATACAAAAGGTACGTATTGCAACTTTATATTTGGAACCAAATCAGTTTGTATGGTATCAATGGCTTTGCTCTCGTAAACAATTTATCACTTGGGCAATTTTTACGGAAGATTGATGGCACATTATGAGGATACAAAAAGCAACACTTTTTTTAGCCAATTGATAAGTCTCAAACAAAAGGGTTCAATAATGGAGCACATTGAGGAGTTCCAAAAATTGAACATAAGGGTAAAAGATATTCCAGAGGAGCATAGGATTCATAGGGTCTTTAAAGGAAAATATCCAACATGATGTTCGCCTTTGGGAACCTGATTCATTAGAGAAGGCATTCAGGTTAGCAAGAAAAATGGAAAGCAAAATTATGGCAACCAAGAAGCATTCCACTCACAACTATAAAGATGGAAGTGTTGTCCCTAGTCTTCCACAACCTATAAAGGTTGACACTACAACAATTGGAAGAAAAAAGAGCAAAAGGGCTTTGTTACAGTTGTGATAGTAAATACATTAAAGGTCATAAGTGTGCTGAGAAGAAATTATTCTACATAGATTGTGAAGAGGAAGAAGAAAAGGAGCAAGAAAGGTCAAAAGAAGAGGATATACTCCAGGAACAAGCCTAGATGAAGAAAAAATAAATCCGACCATATCTTGTAATGCATTGGCGAGAATTACCACTCCTCAAACCATCAAGATAGAAGGACAAATCAAGAAGAAAAAGGTAATAGTGTTGATTGATTCAGGAAGTACTCACAATTTTGTTCATTGTAAGGTAGCAAAAGAATTGAATTGCTTCTTATTTCCAGCACCAGAGTGTCAAGTGATGGTTGCAAATGGAGGAACAATAAATTTCTCTAGAAAGTGCCATAATATCAAGCTATCCATGGGAGAATATGTGTTGACTAGCCCAATGCTCTCCATTCCAATGGGAGGTGCTGATGTTGTATTATGAGTCCAATGGCTACAATCCTTAGGTACAATAGCTTTTAATTTTCAAGAACTTTTCATGAAATTTTCTATGGAAGGAAAGGAAGTTGTATTAAGAGGTATTGCAGGGAAACCGGGAAAGAAAATCAGCTCTAATGGTATGACAAAGCTTCTAAAAAAGAAACGAAAAGGTGTAATTGCACAATTATGTTCGCTAGATGTTTCCACATTGGAATCATCTATTTCTCCAGATCTCCAAATAGTCTTGGACAATCATTCCAAGGTATTTGAGACTCCCAAAGGTCTCCCACCTATTCGTGATCATGATCATGTGATTCATCTAATTCTAGGAAGTGTTCCTCCAAACATCATGCTGTACAGATATCTCTATGCCCAAATGAGTGAAATTGAACATATGGTTGCAGAAATGCTAGAGGCTGGTATAATTCAATCGAGTCAAAGTTCTTTCTCTGCTCCAGTAGTATTGGTGCACAAG
>APFE031376564.1:94211-142040 GCA_000404065.3 Pinus taeda
AGAATTGTTCATTTATGTAATGTAAAGGAGGTTGCCCCCTCGAAGAGGCTGAATTCTAAGGCGTTGATCTATCTTTTCTATCTTTTCTTGAGTTGGTTTCATAACATACTAGTTCAAAACCATTCTAATCACTTTGACTTTTGAGCTTCCATAAGCCCTCTTTGTCTTGTGTGCGTCTCTGGAGCCACCTAGATCAATACATTAGATGGATGTGAAGACAACCTTCCTTAATGGCATGAATGAGGAATAGGTGTACATAGAGCAGCTTGAAGGTTTTGAAACCCTTGACATGAGTCTCATGTGTGCTAGCTCAAGAGAGCATCTTATGGGATGAAGAAAGCACCCTGTGCTTGGTACAACAGGATAAATAACTACTTCACCAGGTTGGACTTCACGAAGAGTGAAGCGGATACGAACCTATACCACATAGTTGTGGAAGGAAAACTGTTGATCATTGTAGTTTATGTTGATGATCTCATAGAGATAGGTGATGATCAACTGCTCAAGTCTTGCAAGGAGGACCTTGCAATAAAGTTTGAGTTGAAGGACATGGGGCTCATGCATTACTTTCTTGGCATGGAGGTATGGCAGGGAGTTGTTTGTGTCTTAGAGCAAGTATGTCAACGAGATACTCAGGAGATTCTGCATGGAGAGAAGCAAACTCATGGAGACTCCTCTAGCAGGTAACTAGAGGAAGGAGGATGCTACTTAGTTAACCAACTTAGTTAAGTGATGGTTATGCCTACCAAGCTATATTCAGAGATGACAAAGCATGTGTTGAGATACCTCAGGGGCACATCTCATTATGGATTATGGCACAAATAGATAGAGAGAGTGAAGCTTCAAGGCTTCACTGATGTAGATTGGGCAAGCATTCCATTTGCTAGAAAAATGTAGAAATTTTGAATAATATGACACTTATTCAATCGAGATTATCCTAATTATACACTATTGCGGAATGCATGCATAATACATAATCTCATCTAGGTTTGATCATCAATATTGCAGAAGCAGAAACAATTGCATGCGAAGATAGAAGCATCAATCACACATAACACAATATTTTTCACGGGGAAAGCATCTCGCTAAAAACCCCAAACTATCTTTGTATTATATTGATTGAGATCATGTAACAGTATACAGTACAATACTAGCTCCACTGCTACACACAATACAACATAGATCTGAATCAATCGCTGGCTCAAATCACCTCCACTGCTTGCCTGCCTCCACTGCGCAATCCTGCATAGAGAATACTGAGAATGGCTGATCCATTCACGTGTTTCCCTTGTATAACACTACGCAATCCTCATTGGAAACTCAATCCCACTGATTGTGCAAATCACATGCACAACTATAGTCACAACTGACAGCGGTCTTGCCCTTTCACTTATCTCTACCAGTTGTCTCCACTGAACTGTCCATGCACTGAGTTAACTGATCTATTCTTTAGTTGCTTTATGAGTTAGTAATTATTGAATTAATTAATAACTAATTCACACCACTCATCACTTAGTCTATTTGTCAGTTAGACTAAATACAACTAGTTCAACTAAGTCAAATTGAACATAACTCCATCAACTCCTCAATCAACTCCACAGAACTCAATCACTGAAGTTCTAACTGAAGTCCTTCATGCAATAGCTCAACCAACCCATTAGAAAAACATATTTCCTTCTAGTAGTTGCATTTACCACATCTGTAGCTCGAACTGAAGTGCTCCAAGAGAATAAGATAATGTTTATAGTCCAAATATTATTAAGAGCTAATAATATTCGATTGTTCTATTTTTAGCCTGTCAGTCTAAAAATAGACTCTGCCCATATTTCTAAAAATAGAGGTCCATATATTTTTACCAACTTGACCAATCATCCACAAATAGCATCCTGCAACTCATAAACCATGATCCATATGTCTAAAAATAGACTTTGCGCCAAAAATAGCATGCGGGCCCACTTAGTGAAGGCGACTTCTTTTCACTAAGCTCCATCATCTTGTTGCATTCTCAACACTCCATCTCAACAAGATATGGATTATCAACAACCCCTATCCTATCTCGGTGGTACTCAAATTTTCTCCTGGTGAGCGCCTTCATCAAGATATCAACATCCTGATCCTCCGTGGGAATATATGAAAGTAACATGATTATCCGCTGCACACAATCTCTGATATGATGGTACCTGATGTCGATGTGTTTGGATCTATCATGAAATACAGGATTAGCTGAGAGTTTAATGCAACTCTGGTTATCACAGTAAATCACAGTAGGATCGAAATGAGACCCGAACAACCCGACCAGAATCTTCCTCATCCATATAGCCTCGCATGCAGCCAAACTTGCTGCCATATACTCGGCCTCCCCTGAACTGAGTGCCACATATCTCTGCTTCCTACTGTACCAAGAAACTGCTGTCGATCCGATACTGAAGATCCCTCCAGATGTGCTCTTTCTATCTGTTGGGCTCCCTGCCCAATCTGCATCTGTGAAGCCACATAGCTTCACCTCATCCTCCTGTCTGTACCACAATCCATATCCCAATGTGCCTCTGAGATAACACAATACATGCTTGCCTGCCTTCCAGAAGAGCTTGGTTGGCTTAACCATGGCTTGTGAAAGCTGGTTAACAGCATAACATATATCGGCTCGTCTATTGACCAGATACATAAGCGACCCCACCAACTATCGATAAACAGTGGCATCCACTACCTCCACTGAAGTAGCATCCTCCTTCCTCCAACCTCCAGGAAGAGCAGTATCAATAGGCCTGCAGCCATGCATGTTGAACTTCTCCAGTATCTCGCGGGCATACTTACCCTGAGAAACAAATAGTCCATCACTACGCTGCCAAATTTCCAATCCTAGGAAATAATGAAGAAGGCCTAAGTCCTTCATCTCAAACTCCCGAGCAAGATCCTCCTTGCATGAAAGTATCAACAGCTCATCACCCATTAGAATAAAATCATCTACATAAAGTACAATGATAAGCAACTTACCCTCCAGCACAATCTGGTATAGGTTAGGATCCGCCTCACTCTTGGAGAATCCAAGTCCGGTAAAATAGCTGTATATCTATGTGTACCAAGCACGAGGTGCTTGTTTCAACCCATACAACGCTCACTTGAGCCTGCACACATGTGACTCACTATTGAAGATCTCGAAACCTTCGGGCTGCTCTATGTACACTTCCTCCTCAATGAATCCATTGAGGAACGCAGTCTTCACATCCATCTGATGAATGTGCCACCCCATCTGCGCTGAGAGAGCAAGAATCATCCGTATGGAATAATACTTTGCAACAGGTGCAAAGGTCTCCTCATAATCGATCCCCTCTATCTGTGAGAAGCCTTGGGAAAAAAATATTGCCTTGTACTTCTCCACACTCCCGTCAGCTGTCTACTTCACTTTGTAGATCCATCTTGAACCCACCACTGATTTCCCTTCCGGTCTTGGGACAATCTCCCATGCACTGTTTCTAACAATCGAATCATACTCTTCCACCATGGCATCCACCCATGCGGTATCCTCCACAGCTTCATCGAAAGAGGATGGCTCAGTCATGACACATTTGCTCACAAGAGCCATGTATCTAGTGTACCGATCAGGTGACTGTCTCTGTCTACGTTCTGCTGTAGGTGGTCCTACAACCTTCTCTGCATCTCGAGCCAGTCGCTCAGGTTCTGTAGTGCGCTTTCGCCCTATGATGGTTAGCACTGCATGAGTGGTCTCTTCCACTCCATGAACTTCATCTTATGGCTGATCCACATCCTGAAGCTCATCCTTAGGAACTAATAGCTCCTCATCTGCATGCAAGTGTGGCTCCCTCTCAAGCGAACACTTCATGGCTTTCCTCCTGAAATTTTATATCCCGTCACACAATAGTCTTGCGACTATCAGTGTACCCCACAAATATCCCAACCTCTGTGGTTGGCTCCAACTTCGTCCTGGCATCCTTCATCACATGCATGTAAACAAGAGAACCAAAAATCCTCAAATGGGAAATATCAGGTTTCTTACCAGAATAAGCCTCCTCGGGTGTACTCATGCCAAGTATCCTGTGAGGACAACGGTTCTGCTCATATACTGCAATATTGCATGCCTCCACCCACAAGTGAATGGGTAGGCCCTGATCATGAAACATCGCCCGTGTAGCATCGACAATTGTTCTGTTCTTTCGCTCAACAACCCCATTTTGTTGTGGGTTATGGGGAGCTATGAGCTCTCTTCGAATCCCTTCTGCGCTACAGAAATCCTTGAACTCGCCAAAGATGAATTCACCACCATTGTCGCTCTTAAGAGCCTTCACCTTCTTCCCCGATTCCTTCTCAACCAATGCTTTGAAATCACAGAACTTTGAGTATGTCTCACTCTTCTTCTGCATGAAGAAGATCCAGCACTTTCTAGAGAAATCATCAACAAAAATCACATAATACCTGTGCTTTGCTGTCAAAGCTACTGAGAAAGGTCCACACACATCTGTGTGAGTTCTCTCAAGGATCGTCGTGGCACAACTATCCTTCTCGCGAAAGGTGGATTTCACAAACTTTCCCAAAATACACCCCTTGCATTGATCTGACTGCGCAAGAGTGCCTTTAGGAAGCCCAGTAGAAATCTGCTGCAGTATCCTCAAGGCTCCATGGTGAAGGTGGCGCAGTCTTCGGTGCCACAGCTCGCCATCATCCCAGCTCACAACTCCTTCTGCCTTGCATGCCATTGTTGCACAACCATCTACATGTAACTGATAAAGGTTCTTGACTTGAAACCCTATCTTCTGGGTTTTTCCAGTTGTCTTACTACGCAGGAAAGCCTTTCCCTCACTGAAAACAACATCATATCCCTTGTCTTCTAACATCGCCACAGAGATAAGATTCTTCTTCAGTCCTGGAACATGCATCACTTCCTTCAATACGAAGGGTTTACTAGACTCCCTCTCAAAGGAAATGGTATCGATACCGGTCGCACTATATCTACTATCATCGCCCATCTCGATGTGCACTCTAAGATCTTTCTCATTCAGATCAGAAAACAAATATCAATCTCCTGTCATGTGAAAAGACGCACCACTATCTAAGAACCACACCGATCCCATCACACTTGATAGAAAGCATGCGATCAGCGAAAAATCCAGCTCAAACTGCGAGGCTAAGGCCTCTCCCGCTACAGATCCAGCAGCTTGCTTATTTTTCTTCTTCTGCGGACAATTTGTGGCATCTCCATTCTCAACTTTGATGTATCTGAGTTTATCCTTGAGTGCCATTCCACCAGCTCAAAAAACTCAACTACTTCCAATCTAAAGTTCGTGAGAACGAAGTATTCCTTGTACAGAGATCGACTATATGGGCATTCACCGGATATTTCACCTTCCAAAAGAAGGATGAATCCAGCGGATACCTAGCCCGATTACAGACTCTGCCTGAAGAAATAAAATGTAGTCACTTCCTGAATAATCGATCTGATGATCAATCCTCACTTTGATATCCTGCAAAACTTTTTCTACAAATCAACCAGCTCCGATACCATATAACACAGTATTTTTCACGGGGAAAGCATCTCGCTAAAAACCCCAAACTATCTTTGTATTATATTGATTGAGATCATGTAATAGTATACAGTACAATACTAGCTCCACTGCTACACACAATACAGCATATATCTGAATCAATCGCTGGCTCAAATCACCTCCACTGCCTGCCTGCCTCCACTGCGCAATCTTGCATAGAGAATACTGAGAATGGGTGATCCATTCATGTGTTTCCCTTGTGTAACACTACGCAATCCTCATTGGCAACTCAATCCCACTGATTGTGCAGATCACATGCACAACTATAGTCACAACTGACAACTGTCTTGCCCTTTCACTTATGTCTACCACTTGTCTCCACTGAACTGTCCATGCACTGAGTTAACTTATCTATTCTTTAGTTCCTTTATGAGTTAATAATTAGTGAATTAATTAATAACTAATTCACACCACTCATCACTTAGTCTATTTGTCAGTTAGACTAAATACAACTCTTTCAACTAAGTCAAACTGAACACAACTCCATCAACTCCTAATCCAACTCCACAGAACTCAATCACTGAAGTCCTCCATGAAATAGCTCAAGTTAACCCATAGGAACCACTTATTTCCTTCTGGTGGCTTCATGTGCCACATCCGTAGCTCGAACTGAAGTGCTCCAAGAGAATAAGATAGTGTTTATAGTCCAAATATTATTAAGGGCTAATAATATTCGTCTGTTATATTTTTAGCCTGGTAGTCTAAAAATAGACTCCGCCCATATGTCTAAAAATAGAAGTCCATCTATTTTTACCAGCTTGACCAATCATCCACAAATAGCATCCTGCAACTCATAGACCATGATCCATATGTCTAAAAATAGACTTTGCGCCAAAAATAGCCAATGGGCCCACTTAGTGAAGACAACTTCTTTTCACTAAGCTCCATCATCTTGTTGCATTCTCAACAAAAAACACATCAGGAGGGATCTTCAGTATTGGGTCAGCGACAGCTTCTTGGTACAAAAGGAAACAAAGATCTGTTTCACTCAGTTCAACAGAGGTAGAGTACAAGGCTGCGAGACAGGTAACCTGTGAAGCGATCTAGATGAGGAAGATCTTGGTTGATTTATTTAGTTAGCAAATGGATCCAACTGTGATTTACTGTGATAATCAGAGTTGTATCAAACTCTTTGAAAATCTAGTTTTTCATGATTGGTCCAAGCATATTGATATCCGATATCATCATCTCAGAGATTATGTATTGAGGAAAATTATGTTGTTAGAGTACATTCCCATGGAGGAGCAAGATTGTGAAATTTTGACAAAGGCATTATCAAGATGTAAATTTGAGTTTCATAGAGACGGGAGCGAGGTAGATGATAATCCCTTTATTGTTGACAGGGAGTGTTGAGAAATGGCAACAAGAAATTCCAGTTTAATTTGTCTTTGAATTAAAATGATAATTAAGATCAAATTCTATTCTCATAGCAACTTGTAAATAGCTGATTAAGTTTAATTAACTCAATTATCTTAGTAATTTCGAGTTGGAAGTCTTTCTGTAGTCTTGTATATGTTCTCCCTAAGTTTTAGGAGTCTAGTATGAGTTTAAATTGAGTTGGAAATTAAATCACTCATTTTACTTAGTTAAGTTCAGTTAAATTAGTTCCAAACTATTCGAGGAACTAATAGAGGACTAATAATTAGTTGGTGCATTAATGCATATACTAGTGCTACTCCAGTTAACTGAAGATTCCCTCATGAGAAAGTCATGCATGTCAGTTCAGAGAAAGACCTAGTTGAGACTAGAGTGCATGGACAATGTACTATAAGTGGTATTATTTACTGGAGTGTAAATATCATGCATGCATAAAATATTGATCCTATGTTTGGATTGCGTAGTTTTGGAAGCATGGATTCCCTTTAAATATGGGCTATTCATCTTAGGAATTACGAAAGAAATTAGGAGCTTGGCTAACTACTAAATAGGCTAAGGATTTAGATTAAGCTACCTTATGAGTTGAGAGGGTTGGGCATACTTGTGCAGAAATGTTCTAGTGAGAACAAGCTTTGAATCTTCCCTCATATTTTTGATATATGCAATACAAATAGTAGGCTTTTGAGCAGTGGTTTTCTTGAGATACATCTTGTGTTATGTGCCATTGATTTATGTTCTTCTTGTTCATGTTGTTTTCATCAATCTATTGGCTTTCGCTGGTTGAAAGTAGAAGTAGATTCTTGTCCTATGCTTTAGTACATTGCATAAGCTTGTGAATCTATAAGATTTTGTACAAAATCAAAATTTTCAAGAACAATGTAATATTGAATATCTCATATCGTCTAGTGACTTTACATTCTATGGAGAAATTTGGAAATTCTTTAATAGAAATTTTTCCAAGGAAAACTTTGAATATTAATGATACCCTGAAAGAATCTCAAAGGAAAGAATTAGTGAAGATGTTACAAGAACATTCCTTTGTTTATGCATGGGAATACACTGATATGAAAATAATTTATCCTAACACTTGTATGCGTTATATTTAAATTTTATATTGAAGAAAATTCTAGACCAATTCAACAACCCTAGAGGACGATGAATCTAAACCTACGGGAATTTGTTAAGGAAGAACTACAAAAATTGTTAAATGTGATTTTCATTTATCCAATATCAGACAGCCAGTGGGTCTCACCATGATAATTATTCTGAAAAAGAATGGAAAATGGAGAGTATGCATTGATTATAGGGAATTAAATAAAGCTACTTTAAAATATCATTTTCCACTTCCTTTTATAGATCAAGTCCTTGATACATTGGGAGGGAAAATGTATTTTTCATTCTTGGATGGTTTTGGTGGATATAACCAAATCCAAGTAGCTCCAGAAGATCAAGATAAAGCAACCTTTACCTGTCCATGGAGAACTTATTCTTATAAAGTACTTCCTTTTTGGTTATGTAATGCACCTGAAACATCCCAAAGGGAAATTTTAGGCATTTTTTTTATGATATAATTCACGATTGTGTGGAAGTTTACATGGGTGATTTTACTATCTATGTAAACTCTTTTGAAGAAGCTCTTAAAATTTAGGAAAAGGTTCTAATTAGGTGTAAAGAAGAAAACCTCTCATTAATCCATGAAAAATGTTTTATGATTTTCAATGAGGGAATTGTTTTAGGCCACCATATTTCAATAAATGGAATCAAAGTGGATGCATCTAAGGTAGAAGTGATTTCTAAATTACCAGTTCCTACTTTTCAAAGATATGTTAGAATTTTTCTTGGTTTCACTGTCTATTATGGAAGATTTATAGAAAAAATTACGAAGATAGCCTCTCCACTTTTCAAATTTCTTACAAAAGATTGTGAATTCATCTGGAATTTTGACTGCCAAAAAGCCTTTGAAACATTGAAAGAAAAGATTTATGAAGCACACATTTTAAGAGGACCAAATTAGAAAATAAATTTTCACATTTCGATTGATGCCTCAGATGCAACTTTAGGAGTTGTATTAGGACAGAAAAATTTAAATCCTTATGTCATTTACTATACAAGAAAAAATCTGACCCCTGCAAAGTTGAATTACACTGTAGCAGAAACAAAGTTTTTCACCGTTGTACATGCCATCAATAAATTCAAACATTATATTACTGTTTATGAAACCTTAATTCACACAAATAATTATGCAATTAGATATTTAAAGAATACATCAATTACTAATGGAATAATTACAATATGGTTATTTGTATTACAAGAATTCAATATTACTATTTTGGATAGATTTAGAAAGGAAAACACAGTTGTTGATTTTCTATCTAGAATCCAAAATGATAATAAAGATGTTCGTGTAGAAGATAATTTTCCTAATGAATATATTTTTTAGTATCTATTAAATCTCCTTGGTTTGTAGATATTGCTAATTATTTGGCTACAAGGAAGCTACCATCATACTTGTCTCCTCGAGAGAAAATGGAAGTTATTCAAACTAGTGCATCTTATTCATGGATAAATGAAGAATTGTGCAAAACAAGACCTGACTTAATCATTCAAAGATGTGTTAGAGAGGATGAAGTAACAGAGATATTAAAAGCTTGTCATGATGAACCATGTGGAGGACATGTTGTTGATAAAAAAATTTCCCATAAATTCCTTCTCTTAGGATACTATTGGCCTTCTCTTTTTAAGAATGCCAAAGAATATTTCAAGAGATGTGACAGTTTTCAAAGAACAGGAAAGCATGTTTCTTCGGATGAAATACCTCTACAACTTCAGGTAGTTATTTAACCTTTTGAGAAATGGCTTTACATTTTTTTGGTCTAATCAATCCACCATCAAGACAAAAAATGTACATTCTTGTTTGTACAGATTATGTCACAAAATGGGTAGAAGCTAAAGCACTTCCTTTTGCTACTGAAAATGTTGTAGTTTCATTTCTTTTTGAGGATATTTTCACTTGTTTTGGTATCCCAAGGGAAATTTTGACAGATCAAGTTACTCAATTTACATCCAAGTTGGTATAGAATATCATGGAGGAGTACAAAATCAAACATTGAAAGTCTACTCCATATCATCCACAAGCAAACGAACAAGTTGAATCTACCAATAAAGTATTTGAAGCAATTCTTACGAAGATTGTGCATCAGCATAGAAGGGACTGGGCAGAAAATATTCCAGAAGCTTTATAAGAATATCGTACCACATGGAGAAACACAAAAGTACACACTCCTTATGAACTTGTTTATGGAAAGAAAGTCTTGTTTCCTATTAAGTTCTAGATAAAGATTTTAAAACAATAGCTAAATTGGGTCTTGATATATTAGAAGCCCAAAGACAAAGAATGGAGAAATTGAATGAACTTGTTGAGATATGACAAGATGTTATTCATAGAACCACTATAGTCCAAAAACAAAGATCCAAGCGACATGATAAGTTTATAAAAGAAAGAAAATTCCAGCCTAGTGATTGGGAATTGCTTTTTGATTCAGAGCTTAAATATTTTCAAGGAAAATTTCAAACTCATTGGCTTGGTCCTTACAAGATTAAAACCGTCTTTGATAATGGAGCAGTCAGA
Organism: Pinus taeda; assembly: GCA_000404065.3. Classification (NCBI taxonomy): domain Eukaryota; kingdom Viridiplantae; phylum Streptophyta; class Pinopsida; order Pinales; family Pinaceae; genus Pinus; species Pinus taeda. The sequence goes on from APFE031376564.1 coordinate 104,775, forward strand.
ATTAGAATCATTGATGAAGAAAAAGTAACTTTCCTTGTAAATGGTCATAAATTACGAATATATCATAAACCTGAAGTTGGTCAAGGAGTATTCTTCTTCCTCTCCAACTTAGCCTTCTACTTTCCTAAAAAAAATGCTTTTTACTTGTATAAACATGAAAACCAACATTGTTGGCATGTCTATATAGAAAATCTAAGTTGAAAACCAAGAATTCTTGGTAGCATATATTTTCTTTCTAAATCCCTATTCTTGTCCCATTTCTTTTTATTCCTCTTTTGAAAAAATAAGCAACTACAGAATTGTCAATAATCTATAGCTCTCAATGAATTCTGCATCTGACTTGACAGATTGCAACCAAGGAAAACGAAGATCATGGAAAAGTAAAATTGAATGAAGATCACAACTAAAGCAACCTGAGTACAACTTACAAAAGGAAAAATCCAAAATCAATAAAGAAAGATAGCCGATATGTAAACATTAATTACATAATAAAGGGAAACACATTGAATTATGAAATTAAATAGATGAATATTTGTTACTACCACCATTTTGTATAATGATTACCTTCATTATGACATGACTTTGATTCTAATGAAAATATCTTGTCAAAAGGATATGAATTCGATATGAAACCTTGTTATCATTCAAACTTACTCCCTTCCTTCCATATATCGTCCCACTTCCTTCACATACCATCAAATTTCCTTGCATCATATCCATTCCACTTGGCGCTATTTCATTGCCAAAAATGCCTCACCTGTTACCCAAATTCCGTATTTTTGACTGACTCCATAACCAACTCCTTCCATAACCCTGTAAAAAAGAGAAATTATGGGGTCAAAAAGAGCAATTAGGGGCTAAGACGTCTTCAGCATGGGAGTCATTGTACGCTCAGAACTGAATGGGGCTAAATTTCTTGAAGGATACCTACAGGTGAAAAATAGTTGCAGCAAGTGTAGTGGTTAGGATTTGTTGAAAATTTTGATGGCCATGAGAAATAAGTTACAAAATCATTTGTTCGTGCATATGATGGTATAGAATCAGATATTAGAGATATTAAATTGGTTATGATAGAGTCATTTGTAGCAGAAGTTACCGGATTACTGAGAATCGGGGAAAGTTGGTTCAAGAATCGGAAGATTAAGGAAAAAGAATGGGAAGTATTCCTCTAAAATACAAGTATGGATATCTTTGTATTTGAGAAGGGAATCCTTGTCACAGCCTTAAAGACTAAATGGATAATTTTTCTATTGATTATTTAAAAATTCATAACTTGTGAAGGTAGGTTTGGAAACATGTTCTTTTACCATGCTCTCCTGATGATGAATTTTATTGATGGTAATGAAATCAACCTACCGTACTTCCTACTTCGTAGTTTGAGAAAAATGGTTGGAAACATTAAGAGGAAAGTACAGTCCATATATAATGCCTTGTACCATCACGGGTTAGTGAAAATTTTAATTGAAGCCCATCTGAAAAGCAAAGGGGATAACTGGGAAGATTTTATGATTAGAAATCATTTCAAAGAAGCTGAACAAGAAGAGCTTAGTAATAAAACCAGAAAGAGTAGAAGAAAGTTTCCCTCAAACCCTAAGGAAAAATCACCTGCACAAGAATCACAACAAGATCAGTATTTTCATGATGAAATCCCTCTTGCAAGTGTGTTGGAAACTCTTAAGCAAAAAAATGTTAGAAGAAAAACAACCAACAATAAAGGGGAAAGTACAACAAAAGGAGAAATAGAACAAGAAAAGGTTAACAAGCGTCCTTGTACTACTGAGAAATATTCATCAAATATAAGAAGAAGTGAAAGTATCAACAAACCAATACATGCACAACCTCATCAATATCCAGAATTTATCAATTTAGGAGAAGAATAGGAACTGAGAGTCCCATCACTAGTTGCAAGTCCAGCTAGGAGAACTTAGGAAATTGATCTTGTTTAGCAAAAAATATACGACTAAATAGAATCTTTGGAACAAATAGCTATAGGAAAAAATATTGAATCATCCTCAAACTGAGAAGAAATTTTAGGTGAAGGAATTCATTTTGATTCTCTAGAAGAACCCAAAATTGTAAACACTCTTAAGTAGGAAATCTATGAATTGGAGGTATTAAATAAAAATTTGAAGCAAGAACATGAAACATTAAAGGTACAAAATGAAATCTAGAGAACTAAAAATGATAACATCTTGTTACATATTGGTTTATGGTATGAGAAAAATAAGAAATTGAAAGATAAAAATAAATTTATTAGGAAAAAGGTCAAACTTTTCATAACAGCATCTTGATGAAGAAACCAAGGATGACAACAGTCAATATCAAGAAAGAAAGAAGGACTAACTTAGATGTTCTTTCTAAGGCCTCTAAAGAAACTCAGTAATAGAGAAGGATTACAAATTTTGAAATTTTCTGCATGAGGACATGCAATATCTTCTATGTGGGGGAATGTTAAAGCCCAAAATTGGACAACCTTCTTACACTCCATCCTCCTTCTTTTTTACTCTAATAACTCTAATTGAGCATCAGTTTACAAGGTTCATGGCAATAGTAGGTACTTAAACATATTTTATTTCATAAGTTTCATTATTCTTTATTATTTAACTCAATCTTTGCATAAGCTAGTGAATTGCACCAACTCTGTAGCCAATCACTGATTTTACATCATATTTGAAGGTTCGATGGGTTCCGGAACTCCAACCGAGGGACAACACATATGGGAAGGTAGCTAATAGCTGGCATAGCAATATTTACCTATCTTCATGACCTGGATCGATGATGAGAACACCACATAAGCCTAGTCAACATGGAAGTCAATAAGAGAAGAAGGTGTTGAAGGTGAACCAGGCTAGCGAGAAAATTAATGGAAGCAAATATTTAGCCTCATGGTTTGCTTCTCCGATAGAAAATCATGAGGAAATCATGTCATATTATCTAATTATGTTATTTTTAGTCTCTGTCGAGTAGGATAGGCTCATAAATCTCTAGAACAGTTATTGATAGAGGTTATAAATCTACCTCTCGACATGATAAACACAACCCTGAATATTGTTGTTTTTGAAATTATGTTTGCATTTATAAAGGCATGTTTGATCATTCTGCTAAGAAATTGTCTTGATGTGCATTTAGTTTCTTAGTAATCATTCATACCTACAACTCACAAGATGGCTCACTAGAGTTGTAAGGTCTTATTTATTTTTAGACATGATTCAATGTTTCATTTTAAATCACTTTGAATTATTTTATCTAACCTTTCATTTTTTATTGTTAATGAATTCTTTTGACAGTAATAACATAGTTCATAACAAAATATATTTTATTTAATCATTTTGTTGTAGGATGAATAAGTGAAGCCAAGATCTCTCATGCACATGAAAAATACCATGATAGAGTGTGAATTGATTTACATTACATTTGAGTGACAAAGATTTCAATTTCTAATTAGTCTGATTATAGAGTTAATTTCTCTTTTTATGTCAAAGTGATCTAGATTTAATTTCATTATTTAGTTAAGAAAGTGTGGTATTTATTTTAAGCAAAATGTGATATTTATGCAAGTGTGATCTTTATTTTGAGAAAGTTTGATAATTCTTGTTTCATATTTCTTTCGAGTAAGTGTGATAATTATAATTTTATATTTCTTTTAAGCAAGTGTGATAAACTTAGTTTCATTTATGTTAAGTGTGACATATTTACTTTCATGTAAGAGTGATAGTTGTTGGAGAAAACATGTGCATCTTGATATCTCAATTTAATCTATGAATGGCTTGAATAATAAGGACTTCTAGTACATACAGTGCACATACACTTCATCAGTATACTAGCCCTAGTCGATAATTTATGTAGTAATTTAACATCAATTAAATTACCAAATGGAAATTAAATAGAAGCTCACTTCATCAGTATACTTGGCGGAAATTAACTATAAGCTCACTTCATCAGTATACTTGGCGGAAATTAACTATAAGCTCACTTTTCAGCAATGAGCTAGTATTTTTGGGTCATTTTTACATGAAGGTTCATAATTTCCTCGAACCAATCCACCATATTATTCAACAATTTTTCTAGAAATGCTATTTATTTGGTTTGTTGTCTCTTAGGCTACCAAAATGCTAAGTGGGTTAATGAAGTCATTTTAGGGTTTCTATTAGCATTCTCATCTAGTAAAAAACCATTTGTTCTTTTCAACTCTAACCAATTTATCCTAAATATCATTCATGAACAATTTCTAAAATTTAGTGGAGAGGGATATTTGAAGAATCAATCAATATTGGTGTATTTGTATTTATATCATCAATCTTAAAGATTCAAAATGTCACTTCAAAAGCTTGATTCATAGGGAAAGTCATAGTCTATCATCCATTGGGCTTCATTGGTCAGAAGAAATTCAGAAGAGTATTCCTTTAGTGATTTTGTAGATCAATTTTTACATTTGTCATTATGTCTCCTTAGCAGTGATGCAGTTCCAAGGATATCTACAGAAATTAAAATAATTTTACATCTCAGTGAACAATCAAAGGTGGTATAGTAGTACCTATATCAGAATTTTATAGAAATCAAAGTTTAGGGTTGTGAATTGCCACCATATAAACTGTCAATTTTTTTGCCCATGAGGACTTTTTTATCTATAGTTCATAAGGTAGAGGATGAATATGGATGAATATTAATTTTTTATCTAGGAAGAAAAAACCCTAGTTCAGATTTAAAGCTCAAGTTGGTCTATTCATAATAAACATTAGAGTAGTAGATAAGGATGTTGAGAGTTTATTGAGACAAATGAAATTTAAGTTAAGTTTCAGTTGGCCTTATGACCCTTTGGGACTAATTTCATCCATTGGAATTGAAAAAAAGTCAACACCTTATTCTCATGTATCAAAATCTAAAATTGAATAGTATGCAGATCAAGAAGTATGGGAGGAGAATATTGTGCAAGAGGTTGAAGAGCATATTACCAATCAAATAGCCTTAAAGACTCCAAGATTGAAAGAAACAGAGTTAAAGAGACCAAGTGAGAGAATGTATCCTTCTGGTTCAGGTTCTAAATCAACAAGATTTAAAGTTTTCAAAAGGAGAAACAGAATGAATATAGATGAAGAATCATCAGAGGCTTGAAATCCAGAGGTACCTACTACAATATTTTTATCAAGTGAGCCTATATTTCCCTTGCAGAAAACTAAAGAAACAATTCCCGATTCACCTACTTCCCCTTCTTCAAGTCAGCAAAATATTTTTGCTAGATTTAGAGAAATGAAGAAGAAGAATGACTACTAAAAGCTGCCAACTATTCTGAGTTTTGGAAATAGTCTTCCACTACACAAACCAAATTGTTGTCTGCACTAGATGCCGACAGAGGAAAATTTCAATTGCCATTTCTTGAGCCAAAGGTTCCAGTTCCTAAAAGTGTATAGAATTACAAAACTTTATTATTTTGTTTTGATACAAAGAAGATTCACCCCATAGATCAAATTGATCTACCCAAACAAGCTGGAGAAATGATATATTCCTCTTTAACAAGTTTTTCCATGGAAACTTCAAAGCTGCAAGCTTCTGTAAACAATATTCATTCTTAGCTTAAACTAGAAAAGATGTCCTCATTAGCTAAAGATACAAAGATAAAGGGTTTATAAGATCTTGCAATCAAATTAGGATTAGATCCTAGTGATATTAACGTTTTTGAAAAAAATATTAAGAGAAGGAATGAAAACATTTAACCATGAAGAAGGAAATTGAAATTACCAATAGTAGAACATCCTCAAGCTCAAGAAGTGGGAAAATTAGAGAAAGAAAAGGAAAATAAGTTGCGTATGGTTTTTGAGCAGAACATTTAGATTCAAAAGATGGAATCAAATATGGAAAAACTCTTGAAAGAGAAAGAACAACCCATTAGTGCAAGGATTTCTACAACAGAAATAGGGCCAGTTAGCCAAGAAGCCACTGAGAAATTGTAAAAATCTATGGGAGATCTGTCATTAAATAATGTTGAAATCGATACATTAAAGGCATAATTGCAAAAAAATGGAAGAAAATAAAATTAAAGTGGATAATGCATACATCTCAGAAGTACAAAAGAATTTCAAGCTTAATAAACAATTTGAAAAATATATGGATGAATCAACTAGTGCACAAACATTATCAGAAGCCAAAGAGAAAATCTGGATGGATATCAATTCTGCCATTTCAGACTTATGGACATCCGTTGAGATAAATTTTGAACAAGAACAATTGGTGTACAAAGCAAAAGTAGCCATAACAGAGATGAAAAAAGCATTAGATCACAAACCTGGAGAGGCAATAAGGATCATAAAAGTGTTAAATTAAAAAACTAAATATGAGCTTGAATACATGGGGATTAAAGATAGGATAGATGCATTCCTAGACGTTAGAAAGGTGTTAACAAACACGAATTTTATGCTACAACCGGAAAAAAATAAAAAATAAATAAAAATAAAAATAAAAATAAAAATAAATAAATAAAAATTAAAAATTAAAATTAAAAATTAAAAATAAAAATAAAATAAATAAATAAATAAATTAAAATAAAATATTCAAAACATAGAAACTCAAATCAAAAAGTTCCATAGAAAGTTTTCTATCCTCCAACAAAATGGGCTCCCATCCTTAAGAGATTCTCATGTCTAATTGATCTTGTGGGAAAATTACGAGTACAAGTTACATGACATAGAAAAAGATAAAGCTTTAATAGGTAAAAGGAATTATCGGTCGCATAGATTTTCTTGAAGGTTTAGAAAATTGTTTATTTATTTCACATGATGTTCATCATCTTTTATAACTAAGCCAAGTTTTGAAAAAAACACTGAGGTAGATGAAGTTTATAGGAGGGTGATCAAGTTTTCATGCCCAAATGATGAGAAATGGGATAAGTTCCTCAAACTTCTAGAGTAAAAATGAAAGCATATTTTTAGGTGGCATTATAGAAAATATAGGAGAAAACTCAGTAGAATCAATAAAGTCATATTTCAAGGTAGCAATGACAAACATCATCCTCGAATAGTGTGTTGTTTCCACATAATCAGATCTAGAAACTCTGTTTTGAGTTGTATTGATTGGAAATATCCAAATTATTTTGGATAAAAAATTATTTTTATGGAAGATTGTATTAAGTTAGATATTTTTGAATTACACTCTATATATACTTGTAATTCAAAGTAAGAAGGGTTGATCCTTTGAGAGAGCCAAGAGACATCATTGTACTGTTATGGAAATTTCGAAGATAATCAAAGGTTTCTGACTTTAGTTAATTTAAAAGAATTTGTGTTCGTGTGAGTTTTTCCAGTATAATCATTTATGTTTTTCATCATATGTTCAAGGTAACATAGGAGTTAGGGTAAGGCTAATTTAAGGATTTAATTCCTTGAAATCCCAATGCAAATTTATAATCATTACCGAGAATAGCTAATTCAACATGTTGTCCAAATTAGTACCTCTTCATCACTAAACTGTTTCCTTCTATCATCTCTTGAATATATATGTGTTCGTTGTAGAAATTTATCTACATGCTTTGACTATATCTGGTAAGTTGAGTATCTAGGATGAATGTTTAATTATCAAATATCTTCTCCTTTCATCTATCACAATTAATTGAAGAATTCTATGTTGTTAGATTTGAAGATCAACACTTTGAAAAATCTCTGAAACTTTTAGATTGTAAGGTGTAAATGGTTTGAATCATTGGTCATCCATTTAAATCAAATCCCTCACTTAGATGCTTTGGCACAATTCTCGAGCCTAGAACTGTCTTCAAAGATACAACATATTGTGCAATTGTTTCCTCAAACTTTGCGGGACTATTAGGCTGGTAGCAGACTCTAGCTTCCATAACATCTGGGTAGATGGTTTTAGAACCGATATGTACTTCTTTATGCAATATGAACATCAGAGTATTGATCTTAGAATAACCACCTATATACTTATGCAAGTTATGTTTGTTAACCTCCATGTCTTCTTTGGTAGTGAGCTTTATTCACTGGTTCAAGTATTCCTTGAACTCCTGCATAACAACGTTTCTTCCCTTTTTTTTGCAAATGGCCCTACTACGGGGATCTTGTGTGTTTGAACCAAGGAATCCAAATTGTTGTATAATCGTGCATAAGCAACTAAAATGTTGGATAGAAAGGTGTTGATTCATTTGTTACTTTGTATAAGCATTCTGACCTCAACCTTCTCCAACTGTGCTTCCTTGTCTTCTTAACCAATTTTGTTGGTGTGCTCCTATATTTAGTTCCCCACTCATGGATCACAGCAATGGCTCCATGCATGAGTTTAAATCTTTCACATTTTCTTGTGAAATCGTTTGCATATCATGTAAGGGAACTACTGCCTTATGCAAAGTGACTAACTCCTCATAAATATGCCTCATAGTCTCTCCCAATGCGTGGATATCCCCATATATAGCTTCTTGAAGTTCTTGGAAGTGAGCATGTGTAGAAGACAACTTATGATTCTCTACTTGGATTTGTTCAATTTTTTTCCTAGTAGTTTGTAGATCCTTTGCCATTTTCTTGTTTTCTGCCATTAAGAAATATGTATTTTCTTTTGAAGCTCCTGCAAAGGCTAAGTTATCAGCAAGAATGCTCTGAGTATTCCTTCTAGTGTTAGTGACAATCACACATTTTGTGTGAATGAAAATAGGATGTGGCAGATCATTGGGAAAATGTTTCTTCCTTTCTTGTACAACTATGTTCTGGAGATCGTTAAAGGCAAGGCTATAAATATCCATGACCAAGTCTTCATCTGGAGGAGATATTTCTTCTTCACCATGCAGAGCTTTCACAACTGTAAGAGGAAGTGGAGGCTGACTGATGATCTTCTCTATACTAGGCATGAGGTCTTGATTCCACTCCCCTTATTATATATCTATATCTTGTGCCAACATCTACTCCTCAATTTATTGGAGAAGCTCATGATCCTGCTTTTGTCTATTCTCTTCTTCTTCAAGTTGCTTCTACTTCCTACTTCAGTCTAACTTCTTCCTCTTCCCTTCACTTCAATTCTTCTTGTGTCTACTTTTCCTCTTGTTCCTTCTTTTCTTTCTCTTTGTTCTTCTTCTGTTCATCCCCCTATTTAATTTCTATTTTCCATTGCTTCCTCTTCCTTTCTACTGCCATGGTCACTTTTACAATAGTTGGATTTTCCTTGAATTTGCATCTTTTCTCCTTTATTGGGTGATGGGAAACCTTCCTTTTATACTTAATACTCAATAGGGTGCATTATTCTGACTACTTTGCATCCTAGGTGGCACTTTGTTTTGGAATTACATTGGAAGGGCTTGTCTGATCGTCTGGTGCATATGAATGGAAGGCATTACAATGATTCTTTATATTGTTTTCCTTCGATCTAGAATGGGTCCCATATGGCCAGACAAAGTGCAACTTGGAACAATGTTTCTTGGAAAATTCCTCTGGGATTGTACTAAAATCTATTGTACCAAGCTTGATGCTTTCTAAGTCTGACACTTCAACATTTTCTACCTTCAAGTTATCGATCTCATAAGATCCAACCTGAAAGGGAAGAGAAAACCATGGTGTCTTCTTTTTCCTCTGCAGTATTTTAGTTAGACTTGTGAGAGGATGATATACAACCTCTTTCATGACTACTTTGTACATGCATACCTTGGCAAGATATGAGATGGTTTCTGATAGCTAAACACTTTGAGGTAAGTGTCGCCTGGTGAGGAAAACCAATATGAAACTCCCAACACAGAACTCATTTCCTCACGATACATGCAAGGGGATTCTTCTTCAAAGACCATCTGGTTTAGGACCTTGAACAAATGATCAAAAAACTTTTCAAAGACTCCCTTGTAGTTGCATTATGCTAACAATTTGCAATAAATATGGATAGGAAGCTCACTAGGTGTGTTGGGTCTATGTTATATTATGTCCACGACTAGTCGGATGCATCAAGTGTAGCAGGGGGGTCACAGGGGGTTTCAAGGGGGTGTTAGCCCCCCTATACGGGGTTCGGGGCAATGCCCCAAGAATTTTTTTTTGGACCCTATAATAGGTGGGCAGACCTACCTATGGTTTTGTGCATGGGTTTCACACATGGTTTTGGGCATGATGGTTTTCTTCCCATGGTATTTTGTAGATTTGGTCAAGGGAACTATGATTATGTTCTAATCTAGGGTTAATGGATTGGGGTTTATGAATGCTTCGACATGTACATATATGTATTAAAACATTGAAAGGAACATATGAAAAATCAATCTGGTAATCTCAGTTTTGGACCTAGGGGAAAATATCTATGTATTTGTTTTATATTCTTGTCATTGTTTATTTTCTATTTTTAGAATTAATTTGCAGGTAATTTATGTAAAAGGTTAAAAACTACATTTGGTATCATAGTTTTTTCGAATTCAAGGAGATGCCTTTTCTGCTGAGGGGTTTTGCTCAAGCCTGTGGAAGACCCTGTTCAGTGGGAGATTTGCAGGATCGATTCTTGTGGTGAAAGAAAATGGAAAGCAATGGAAAGATAGAGATCGAGAAATTTAATGGTTAGAGTTTTGAGTTGTGAAAACTCAAGATGGAATATCTATTGGTGGATAAAGATTAGTGGATTGCGATATATCTAGTTACTAAACCAACGTCAATGTCAAATGAAGATTGTGAGAAGTTGGATAAAAAAGAAAAGAGAACAATATGGTTGTGTATCTCAAATTAAGTATTGTTGAATGTATCCAAGGAAGCTACAACAAAGTATTTGTGGGAAAAGTAAGGGATTTTTTACCAATCTAAGTCTCTAGTGAACAAACTATTCCTACAGAAAAATTTGTATAACCTAAGGATGGCAAATGGAGACTCAGTGATAGAGCATCTGAATGCCTTCAATATTGTGGTAAGCTAGTTGTTATATATTGATATTAAAATTTCAGATGAATATAAGTGCATTAGTTTTTTGTGTTCCCTACCAGATTCATGGGGTAGTTTGGTTGTTGCAATAAGTAGCAATACAACTACCTTGAATTTTGATGAAATAGCCTCATCTTTGCTATCGAAGGAGATGATATGGAAAAATATGGAGGGCCAGAATGGATATCGCTTGTCTATATGAGGATGGTCCCAGAACAGAAAGAAAAATAAGTCCTTGAGTGGGATATCTAAATCTAGAGGGAGATCTAAATCTCCAGGAAAACCTGTGAAGGTGTGCTAGAAATGCAGAAAGGAAGGGCACTACACAATGGGCTATAGATCTAAAGCTCCTGAGAAAGAAAAGGAATCTGATGATTCTCCTTCTATGGAGGTGAAATCCACCTCTGATGAAGGTGGGGATGTGTACTTGGCTTCTTCTTCAAGTACACATGTAGATCATGAGGCATGGTTGATTGACTCAAGTGCATCCTTTCACTTCATTCCCCATAGGGAGTGGTTCTGTGAGTATGAGAAATATGATGGTGATGATGTATTCTTAGGGGATGACAGGAAGGATAAAATCGTCAGACGTATAAAAGTCAAGCTGATGTTGGAAGGTGGAAGGATTAGAACATTTCTATGAATATTGTGTATATGGGAAGCAGAATCAGGTGAGTTTCCCCTCTAGTGCTAAGAGGGCGAAAGAGATATTAGATTTTGTGAACAATGATGTGTTTGGACCTATGTCAGTTCAAGAAATGGGTAAGTTTATCTAATATGTATCATTTATAGATGAAATCTCAAGGAATACATGAATATATTTCCTTAGGAAGAAATCTGAAGCCTTTGACAGGTTTAAAGAATTTAAGGCTTTGGTGGAAAACCAGACAGAGAAGAAGATAAAGGTGTTGAGGACAAATAATGTTGGAGAGTTTTGCAAGAAGGAATTTGAAGAGTTTTGTAACAAGTGTGGTAAAGCACAACATAATAATACTCCATACACACCTCAACAAAATGGAGTTGCACAAATAATGAATTCTGGGCAGAGGCAGTGGAGACAAGAATTTTGGGCAGAGGTGGTGGAGACTACAAGTTACTTGGTTAATAGATCACTTTCACCAACATTGGAGGATAAGTTTCCACATGAGGTATGGATTGGTAAGAAACCCTCTCTTTCACATATGGGGGTATTTGGTTGTGATGCATATGTACATGTTCCAAAGGAGAAAAGAACAAAGTTGGAATGAATGAATATGTTCTCAAAATTTGACATGAATGATCTTGGTGTTGCAAACTATATTTTTGGCATGGAAATTAAATGAGATCAGGAAAAGAGGAAGCTATGGCTAAACCAGAGAAAGTATGTCGAGATAACATTGCATAGGTTTGATATGCAGGATAGTAAACCAGTGAAGGTTCCTATTCCCGTAGGTGTAGATTTATCTGCCGAACAATGTCCCAAGGCATAAGAAGAAGAAGAGGACATGTTCCGTGTTTCATATGCAAGTGCAGCTGGTAGCCTGATGTATGAAATGGTCTGTACTAGACCAGACATTGTAGATGAAGTAGGAGTATTGAGCAGGTTTATGTCAAAACCAGGGAAGGAGCATTGGACAATAATGAGGCGAGTTTTCAAGTATTTGTGTGGAACTAATGATTATGGTTTGTGCTACCAAGGAAGGCCAAGATTGGAAAGACTTTTGGACATCCACAACTTTGTTGATGCAGACTGGGCTAGAGATCTGGATCAGAGAATATCTACAAGTGGGTATGTGTTTAACCTATTTGGAGGAGTAGTCAGTTGGATGAGAAAGAGACAGTCTATAGTGGCACTTCCAACTACAGAGGAAAAATACATGGCAACCACTCATGCAAGCAAGGAAGCAATTTGGTTGTAGAGTTTGTGTTCAAGTATGGGGTTAGTACAACGAGCTATAAGGATAGAATGTGATAGCCAAAGTGAAAATTTCTTGGCAAAGAACCCTTCTTATCATTCAAATACAAAGCACATTGATGTTTAGTATCACTTTCTAAGGGATATGGTTGAGGACAAAAAGGTGTTGTTGGTAAAGGTGGACACTTTGAAGAATGTTGCAGATGCATTGAAGAAGTTTTTGAGAACTGAGAAGTTTTCTTGGTGTATATAAATAATGGGCGTTGTAGGGTTGGATCAATGACTAAGCTATTCTGTGATCCCCTGTGTGGAGAAGAAAACAACAAGTGGGAAAATGTTGGGTGTGTGTTATGTTTGTTCCACAAATAGTCACACATGCAGGGGGATCATGGGGGGGTGAAAATGCCCCCTTTTTGTTACGCTAGGCGTCATAGGGGGTTCACAAGGGGGGCGCAAACCCCCCCTCTCAGGGGGTTTCAGGGGGCTAGAAAATCCCATGTATGGGATCCAGGTAGTGCCCTGGGAGATTTTTCTTTACCCTATATTAGGTGGATAGACCTACTTATGGTTTTGTTCATGGGTTTCTCACATGGTTTTGGGCATGCTCGTTTTTTGCCCATGGTATTTTGTAGATACAGTTAAGGGAACTATGGTTATGTTCTAATCTAGGGTTAATGAATTGGGGTTTATGAATTTTTGGACATGTACATATATGTATTGTAACATTGAAAGGAACATATGAAAATCAGTCTGGTGGTCCCGGTTTTGTGACCTAGGGGAAAATATTTGTGTATTTGTTTTATATTATCATCATTGTTTATTTTATGTTTTTAGAATTCGTCTACAGGTAATTTCTATATAGGGTTAAAACTTACAAGGTGTCCATTTCCAATCCATGCCAGGGAAAACATTGCAAACACATATACCATCCAATAGGTAGGAAGACATGTAGAATTGTTATTTCTTACCTTTTGGTGGATTTTTTTCCTTATTAAAGTTAATCTTGAGCTACTAAGAAATAAGATTGAATATGTTTCCTTGTGAGACAATCTGATATAACATGTAAACCCATCCTTCAGGGTAGGATTCAATATTCTTGAGTTTATAAACTCCACAACATAACACTCTCAATTAATGAAACACCTTTCTAAGTGATTTGGTCTTGTAAGTATTGTTTGGTGTCTGGCGTAACTTCGATGGTTCCTTTACCCACATCTTGATCACTTCCTTGGCATTGAGATAGTCTATTGCTATATAGAAATGAGATTCCATATGTTGCTTAGGCTAGGACAGGTGGTAGATCAGGTGGATATCATGTTGGTGGTATGGGGCAATATGCTACCCACTAGCACTATTTAAAGACATGCTCTTCGTATCTATACCTTGAAGAATCCATTTGATGACATTTTCACATGGTAAGACTAAGAATATGCAAGGGAACCTATGAAGACCTAACCATTGGATGTTGATGTAGACTTGTCTATCCTCCAAATCTACTTTTAATTCTATGGAAATGAATATGCCATGTGATATCAGAGTCCTTCTTAATGTATAATTGTGTATTAGAAAGAATGGGAACTGATATTGAAGGACTTTTAATAACTTCCTCAATACTGATTTCTGTAGCCTCCTTTGATGCTGAACTATTGGGAAGTATGATGTTATATGCTGATGGAAGAGAAGTATGCTCAAGACTTACGGTACCTGTGGCAAGAGATGCACTCATCGCAGTAGCAAGTTAGCATTAAACAATTTAGCTCAACAATCAATCTAAATGAAGCAACACACTAATTAAGGAGAGAGATTTCACAATGTTGGGCTACAAAGGGGAAGACTAAGCTATGGGATTGCACAATGCATAGTGAGGGAAGACAACAAGGCTTAAGGATACAACAGTTCAACATGGGAAAAAATGAAAGTTTCAGATATGGGGCTAAGGAAAAGAAAAGTATATATCGACCTTATAATGAGTTAGATCATTCATGGTTAATGAGTAGAAAAAATCATGCAAAAGAAAGAACATGCATGCATAAAAAGACCCAACAACAGTAATTACTGGTAGGAAAAATGACTTGGGAGGGATGAGACACTTGTTAAAATGGAATGACAGGGTGAAAAAACACTTGTACAAGGTACCAATAGTATAAATTCTAGTAACTACAAGAAGAAATGAGAAAAGAGGATCTTGTAAACACAAAAGCGACAAAAGCGATGAAAAAAGTAGTAAAAAGCGACGAAAAAAATAACAAGTGACACTTTAGAAAATTAGCTAGAAAAGCAATGCAAACCAACTTTGAAGCTCCTTGATCTCGTCGAGATAGCTAGAGCTCTAATGTCAAATGTGAAAATGAGATCTACAAGCCTATATTATATATATTTACCCCCATAGGATTAGGGTTAGGGTTTATGGTGCACATGCCTAAAATCAAGGAGAAAGCGACACTTGTCCATAATTAAAAAGTAGAAACTTATGTTACCTGGTCAAAAAATAAAGTGCAATCCCTATTTTCTAGGGATGTGTAATTGAATTTTTCCAAGAGGTTGCATAGTCCACTAGTAGAAAGGGTTGCATAATCCCTAAGGACAAGGGATTGCATAGTTCACTAGCTTACTGGATTGCACAATTCTAACTCTCAGAGGAGGATTATGTAGTTTACTTACCCAATGAGTACATGTCTCAGAGGGTTGCATAGTTTAGTTCCTCAAGGACTTGCATAGTTCCCAGCTGTAAAGGATTACACGATCCCTAGAGGAAAGACCAACAATCAATGCAAGATCAAGACAAGATTTTACTTGTGAATGGAGGGAACTAAATTTTCGTCAAAAGTTGTGCAACTGCTGCCAACAAGACTTAGTCAAGACATCACCCAAGTGTTGCATGAATAAAATAACTAATTGCGATACTATAAAATCAAGGGAACACTTGATGGCCATGAAAGATAAGTTCTTATAGACACAAGGTAGGCTCTAAAACAAAATTGTATGGAAAATTTTGGAGGGGGGTTATAATAGCTACAACAAGGAGGTACAAGTGGCAGAGTGGTAGTGGCCATATTTAAGCTTAGGAGGATCAACGCGGGTCTTGCATGGGACACATAATCTCAGTAGTTCTTCCCCTGAAGCTTCAAAGGATGGCATAAAGTGTTAATATGGAACACAATTAGAAGGATGTGGTCGATAGAAGAGCAATGGTACAAGCTATTATTAGTGCATGGTGGGCCCATAACCCACTCCGACAGAGGCTCCCCAGATAATGCAAATTAGCGTGCAATAGAGCACACCCAGGATGGCATAAGCACAAGAGGAATCAACAAGCAAACATACACGATGATTGGTGAACAATTACAGTGGGAGGCCCCCACGGTACACATCATCCCGAGATACTTTCCTTAAAGAATCAAATTTGAGCACTAGATTGAAATAGTCAAGATGATGCACTACCTAGCTAGCATGGAAAAGAAAAAAAATAATTTGATTGGTGTAGTGAAAGTGGAGTGGTCCCATAAGTAATAACTCATCCCAACTGTCTCATTATTGGTAAATGTGTGAAGTTTGCAGTCCCAAATGACACATCATCCTAGAGGATTGTCCCTAAGAAAATCTCAAAAGAGGCTTGTTATGAAAGAAAAGCCTTAGGGAATAGATTTGAGAGATGGAGATATAGCCATCATTTGACGGTCTGTCAATTATCGAAAGGTGCACCCAAGTCTTGATTATGCATAAATTTTGTATGTTTTGTGACCATGGGCCTCCAAGATTATTATAATGAAAAAATTGTCATGGGGAGTAAAAAAATGGTGGCTTAGAACCTGTAAACATGAGCGGGTCAATAACTCTTTAGGACACTGTGCTATGCTTCACACTTATGCCATATTTGGGGGTCCTCTACGAATTGGATGAGTAGGTTTGAATGGGTTGACAAATATTTTTTCCTATGCACTATTATAGGCATCTATGCTATATCTAGAGCTCTCTATAGTTGGTTTGTGCAGGCAATGAATGGGTCAAAAACTACTTGATGTGAACGATGTGAATGCACAAGTTGATGTTATTAATGGAGATCAAACCAAGAGCTCTATATCCCATACCGAGGTACATCTTGAGTGTTAGAGAGTAATGGGAGTTAAACAAGAAAAATTTAATGGTTGAACTCTCTTAGTATGCAAGAGGTTTGAAAATTAATTTCAAGCATGGAAAAACCTCTAGAGTTTGTTCTTTAATTTATAGTTGCAACTACTTTGTAATTAAATCTATGATAGCATGCAATCAAATTTGCAGATCCTTACAAAGTCACAATTGAGATCATGTTTGTGCCTGTTGGTTAAGTAAACTAAGCTCATGCGCACATTATTAATTGAAGGCTATTGTGCCATACTGTATTTTGAATGTGGTAGGTGATGAGTTGACATTCATTGTGTTGCTATTGATCAAAAAGACCAGGGAACAATGAGTCAGCGTGGGGAAGAATTATCGTATGCTTTATGTGAGAGTGTGAATTATAAGAGACTATATTAGTGCATAAGGATATTTGTGGCCGAGATTTGACAATTATACAAACTAATTGAGGATTGAGAGAAGAGTTAATAGACTAGTGTAAAGTGAGTCTATAGTACAAAGTAAGAGCTATGTGTGATAGCAGAGAAGGTTCTTTATATTTCTATGTAATAGAAGTAGGCCTTTGTTTCTCAGTTTGAAAATTGTATGATAAGTAGAACGGTTCACTGAAGTAGGTTGTGGGATGTGTTAGTGTCAGTCTTTGCAGCCTTCCTCCAGTGATCAAACATGCTCTTACAAAGTGATTTTAAGGTGTCAAGGTCAAATTTTGTCATTTCAGAGCATCTTCAAGTAAAATTTGGTCACTAGGCATTAGGTCTAGGGTTTGCTTTTACTCTTGTCAAAATTGTCCAAGTGTCAGTCCGTGTAACCATTTAGCTAAGTGTACCATCATTCAGAGGGTTTTCATCATCATGTCAAGTTCCACTGGGTCATTTGACACCTTGTTCATGCGTCAGTTGTGCCTCAGTAAAGTTCATTTCCCTCTCCTAGAGTTTTGAAGGCAATTTCTCTTGGATGGTCAAATCATCGGTAAAACTTGTATCCTGATGTTCATACACCTTCCCCTATCCATAATGTACCTTATTAAACACTTCCCATCAACAAAATTCCCCAAATTCCTCATTTTCGCACAAACCCTAGTTTCTTGGTACGATTTGGCAATTTTCTAGGTTGGGCCTGTGTTTAGCCCTTTTGGACCCCTTCCCCTAATTCAATTTCTGAGATTCCACTTTCCCCTACTTCCTAACATCCCTCCCTACTTCCAAAAATTTCCTCAAGAATTTAGAGGCCCCCTATCCCCTTCATTTCGCTTCATTTCGACAAATCCCTTGTTCCACACATCGGGTAGGTTTTAATCAAATGATGCTTCTGAGAAAGGAAAGATGAATTTGGAAATACTAAGAGTGGTTGTTGTCCAAAACAGGCCAAGGAAGAAAAACCTCCTTCACTTTTTACATAGGTGTCATGGTTTTAGAGAAATGTCAAAACTACAATTGCCTCGGGAGAATTGATGCACCTCCGAAGTGACCTTGGGAAAATCAAGTTTTCTCCTAGCTTGGTTGGCCAAATGACTTGTTTGATGAGTCAAATCATAACTAGACACAAATATATTTCCAATGAGATATCATGAGCTAAATTTGGAGTTGCGGAACACCTTCAAAAGTTGACTGCAACAACACTCTGCCTTGAGGCAGCCTCATTTGGCACATTTTGACTAGTCTTGGGATATTTGACTTTTGATAGGGAAAGTTAACTCCAAATTGAAAAATTCCAATTGGGTTAGAAATTAGACTCAAAAAAAATTCCAAAGAGCTATCCTGCACCCAATTTAGACACTGGGAAGTCCTCCAAATGTCTCTTGCAAAAAGAACTAAAAAACAAGGTTTATGTGCGCGGTGCACTTGGTTTGTGCGTGGCGCACCTAGCATGCGTGGCACATAGAGGGAAAATTCTCAGTGTTAAATTACACTAGCGCAGTGCACATAGGCCGCGCAGCGCACTGGGCTTGTGCGCAGCGCACACAGGCCACGTGGCACACTAGGCTTGTGCGCGGCACACAAAACCACCAACACAAAAAATCATTGTGGCTTCCAATAAAGATCAAACTCATCATTCCATTAGACATGTTCATTGCTTGAAACTTTCATTGCTATGCCAAGAGGTCAAAGGATATTGATTTGAGGGTTAAAGGAAGGAATTTTGTGTTTTACTGTGCGTTGAAGGGCCACGCGGCACATTGGAGGAGGTCGCAGTGCACAGAGCCGACAGGCCAATTGTTTATCCCGGAAGTCATCAAAACTCAATAGTGCCATGCCTTTTGCTCCAAGTAAGTCTGAGCCTTCCTGATATTGAATTTAACTTGGTTGGGTGTTGCTTGGAGGGAGAATTCAAAGGTTTGAAGTTTGGAAATATAAACCCTACATTTATATCAAAATATGCTCCATAGGGTTTTGTAATTGGTGTTTTTAAATGATGATTTTGGTGCCAAGTCTCCTCCCTCACTTGTGATCCCTTCCCTTTCATAATCCTATCATTATTAAACTCCCTAAACACAGTCAAGTGACTGTTTGCACATTTCTTCACTTGACAAACTCCATCATTCGCTTTTCCCACTGTCCCATATTCCTCACAATCTCTCATTTCCCTTTGGCAGAGGAAACAAAGAACCTATTTCTCATTTTCAAAACATACACATGTTATACATATTACAGCACCATGGAGGCGGCGGACATAGACACATCATATGAATAAGATAGTTATTCCGCCACTGAACTACATGCACCAGGAGGGTACTAAGGAGACACGAAAGGCATGATAGGCTCCAAATCTTGGCCAAGGCTTACTTGGCTGAACATGATACTCAATGAGGCACCTTCAGCCCAAATTTCAAGGAATTTGGAGAGAATTTTGTCAATTTTGAATTTTTTGGCTTTAAAAACAAGTTTTTCTGCCCTACGCGTAGCGCCACTTGGCGCGCGCTTATAATTGGGAGATCCTCTCGAGGAAAACTTTACATTTTTGGATTTTTCATCAAAAGTTATGCATGCTCATGGATTACCTAAGGATTTCATCAAGTTCTAGGTTGCCTAAAGGGTCAAAAACACCCTAAAAATGACCTCACTGCCCCTATTTTGACACACAGAAAGCAGTCTTGGGAGATTGCGGTTTTGGAGGGGCAAATGACATCCAAATCCAGAAATTCCACTTGGGCTGGAAAGTAAACAGGCATGGCTTTCTAACACGAACACGTGGTCTCAATTTGGACTTTATTAAGTGCCTCAAAATCAGCTCCAAAGTGGTGCGACGCACACAGATTTTGGCGCAACGCACAAAGGATTTTTGCCCAATTTTTCACCTTCCAGCTCAGAAATTTGGCCAGTTTGACTAGTTTTGCTTCTTGATGTATTTTTTGATCTATCTTGATGTAATTGGATACACATGATGTAATTTTGGAACTTATTTACTAGTTCTAGAAGATTCATTCACTAACAAGTGATTTAATGAATGAATCAGTTTCCTAACATATAGAGGCAAGTTGTTTTGGTTGCCTAGATTTCAATGCTTGGCTTAGAATTGGTTGAAACAGCTCCTAGAATGATGAGCTTGACCCCTAGAGGCAAGGTAATGGGTTGGGCTAGTCTATATCATGTATTTCTTAAGTCATTTTCAGGGTTGGACAGTTGGGATTGCTTTGGCATATCATTGTACATATTATCTATGCATTTTTGCCTAAGGAAAGACCAGGGTTTTGTAGCACTGTTTGGGATCCATGTGGCTTTGTGTTTTGATGGTGTGCTTCTCTCAGTAATGTAAGTTGTTATGTGTATCATTTTCCTTAATCTCATCTTCTGCAATTGAACAAATGAAGTGTTAAAGCAGAATCCATAGATTGTTATGCTCTACCTTTAAGTTTGTTTGATTTTCCGTGTTTTTATCTATTTAAGAAGAATCCTTGAAACATTTTTGCTCTCCTTAGCTCCTCGCCTGTCTGATCTACCCATTCATTCTCTTTAAAAGCATCAAGACAATTTCCTTCCTTGACCCATTCAGACCTCTGCAAAAAACTGTGCTTTAATCCCCAAACCCAAATTTGCCTTTCCCTGTTTCAACACAAAAACCCCCAAAACTTAAATCAAACCTTTGTACTTCATACCTAGCCTAAAATTAGCTTCTAGTTCAGTCATCTCAAGCCTCAGCGATCATCTTTTGCCAAGATTGACCCGGAGAGAGCCCTCTCCTGTCCTCGTAGTGCTAGCTACGAGGCTGAGCGTGGTTTGATGTGGACCTAGAACCTTGCCTTTTCAGCCTGAGGCTAATCTAGGCTCTAACAGGATGCATCTATAAGAGGTCGGTGCCTCTTGGAAAGTAGGGACTTTCTATTTTTAAGTGGGGTTGCAGCCTCCTGTGAGTGGGTGCTCACAAACAACAATAACAAACAATTTGGTGGTTTTCTCATTTGGGTTTCCACATTAAATCCCTATGCCCATATGTGTATTATGACCATCTTGATGGTGTGTATGTTCATGTGAATGGTTTACATTTATGTTTATGTATTCTTCTGTAAGTTATCACACGAGTAATATTAAATTAAAAGGAAAGTAAGAATCAAAGTTTAAAAGGTAAAACTATTATTGGTTACTGATTCATCCCCCCCATTAGTAATTTCCTTATTTTTACATAAGTTTTGTTCTACATGCTTATGTAGCACCTCCATAATATTTCTTCTTATTCCATAACTAGAAAGTGTGAAGGAAACTAACCTCATCTATACTTTTCACAAGTGTCGAGGTAGACCACTCATTGAGAGTGAAATATGGAACAACTATCTAAAATGAGAAACACATCACGAGTAACCTAATACAAGAGTTTGTAACATTATTAGGTTATGTCAATAAATAGGTTACCACTTGGATTTAAGAGATCTGTGGTTTGAGTTTTTTGAATCATTGATCGGAGAATCCACAGTGAGAGAATTTTTACACCAACGTTTCGAATCCCAAATGGGATCCATCATCAGGGCTCAGAGAAAGATGACATTAGGTTACCACTTCTTGTACCATTTGGTGACATTAGTAGAGATGGTGGCTAGAAGAGTCCTTATGTAGTTGAAAGCCACTTTTTGTGCACCAATATCACACTTTTTGGTAAGGTGATTGGTATTCCTTAGAATTATGGAACCAATTTCCATGCCCTTGAGCTTACTATTAGATATTATAATGCCTAATTTAGAGGTACAAAAATTTATTTACAAAATTTAGTTAGTCATTCTATTGAGCTTACCACTTTCAATATATCTATACATGATCAACATGCTTTGATAGAAGAAATACTCATTGAGTTGATATTGTTTGAATTCTGATATTCAATAATTTGGATTGCATTTTTTTACTTCACAGTTTTGGAACTATGGAATAATGGATTCATATGCTTCACCCTTGTTGAAATGTGCCTCCTAGTTTGAGCTTTTGGGGGTGATGATTTTAGCAATGTAACCTTTGTCTAACATGGGAATCCATCATCATAATGGAAGTTTAGTTACCAAATTTGGTCCCTTCATTTTATGTAAGTGAGAGTAATATACATTAATGGGCAACCAATTTTTGGTTTCAATGATAAGAGCTTGGGAAGCAGATGTTGTGGTCATTGACTTCGAGAATCAGATGCCCATTGAAAATGTTGTCATTCATTGGCATTGAATTTTCCAAATTGGAATTCCACAGAATGATGCCATGACTCTATGTGGAATCCAACCTCATGAGAGTTATATCTACAATTTTTTCATTTATAATCATATAAATAATTTTATCGTAGTCAATATGATCTGCAGTTGTCTATTATCTTATAGGAAATTGATGGTTGACTATGTGAAAATAAAGTTCTTTATCTATGATGGAAAACTCAACATCGTCCTTGATGAATTCTAGTGGCATGCAAACACTTATCAACAGGACGTGGGGCTCTCATTCGATCCTTTTGTTTGCGTTGGGAAGAATTAGTCTCTATTGACAAAGAGTCAAGGAAAATACAACGCTACCAATAATCATTGCCCACCCTACATTGTATTCATGAAGGGTAGAAAGACATATCATCTACTCATTGCTAGCATAGTCTCCTTGTCTAATGTAAAGATATTTTTGTGTTGTGTTGTGTGCTTTTGATGAGAGATTGAGACTAGCCATGGCCAATGTTTTCATGGTCATCGAGGTTCTAGTAGCAAGGATGACTGCAATGGCCATAATAATAATAGGTGATGAAAATGGTATACCTTGTTTCCAGTGATTGTGGATGGGTTCAATAGGAATTATTCAAGATTTACAATAAATTATGATTAAATGTTCTGTAGGTGTTAGGATGGATTTATCTCAGGTGAATTCCACAAACAAAAAGCTAGAAATATGTGATTTCCTGATTGGATCACTGCCTCATGATTTCACCATGGATAGGATTGTGTCTTTTCCTTGTGTTTGCAAACTCCCATCTATAACATTCCCTTTTCAAGATGGCCTTGATCTCCTCATCATTTGAAATGGAGTTTTGCAATCAATATCATATTAAGACATTTTATTATTGCTCCAACTATCTATAAGTAATGATTTTACGATCTTAGGAACTATTCAACAAGAAGCAAGGAGAATACAAAAATTATTCTCCAAGAAAGAGAAAATAAATCCACAACCTATGATCGTGGATCAAGATTTTTAGTGGATCAATTTTTTTTCTTTGTGGGAGGTATGATATAGGAGGATCTCCATATTCGAAAAATAAAGAAGGTCCAAATTTTTGCTAAGAATTGTCCACTCAATGGAGATATTTTATGTTGGAGAGATTTTTTACGCAGTTTGAATAGGGTCAAATGGAATTCATATGTGAAATGTATGGCTCGATGAGGTTTTGGGAAAACAAGAAAAAATAAAATGAAATTCTTATTACATATGCTCTTGTATTTTTCATTTTTATTGTAATAATAAACTAATGTTAGTGCGAGAACAATGTAGCATTGCAGTTTCCTTGTGGAAGAGAGAAGTTGAGACATTCATGTGCACAATTGATTTTTTTAACCATCCATTCAATTATTCAACTATGCCTAGATACTAATTTATTGGGTCTAGAGAGTTATTTTTTCCTTAGAATGTTGAGGTAGTTCTCAAAAAGGAGGAATTATTAAATCCCACATAAAAGAAAATTCTCTTTGGGCAAAGACAATATTTGTGACCTCTTTTGAAGATAATATGTGAGTAGACGATTTTATTTTGAATTGTTAGTTCCTTTTTTTTTCCTTTTTCAAAAGGAGAACATTTTATTGAACCCTCATAGAGAGAACCAACCACATATTGGGAGAACTTTGTAACCTCTTTATTTGGAGTATTGTGAAAATATTTTTCCCTTTAAAAAAGAGAGAGACAACCCCTTATTGGGAGAACATTTTTAGTATTATTTAAAAGAAAAATCCTTTTGTAAATGATAATTATTGTAGTGGTTCATTAATTGAGAAAATGCAGAGACATAGCTAGAATTTGAGTGAACTTTGTTATCAATTTGGTTTTCATATTATCTTGCTTGTTGTTTAATTTCAATTTTAAATGATGAATTTTCATTATTATGCCAAGTATCAAGTTTTTTTTTTCAACTGAGGTTCATGGTTAGTGAGTGTACGCTACATACACGGGTAGTAATCCGAGAAAATCCACCCGAAGGGATCTACCCGCTACCTTATCTGGTCAGGCCTAACCCCAAGGGCGTAGACGAGATTTGACCCCGTGACCTCCTAATTGACAAGGTAGTTAGCAACGAAAACTCAATAAGCTAAGCTATCCCTTGGGGCTAACCAAGAATGAAGTTAATGATGGAAATTTAAGAAACTTGTAAATCATTGAAAAAGGAGAAAAACCAAGTTGGTTTTACATTGTTTGTTTTTAGATCATCCACAATGTGACAATTGAGGTTAGTGTCGACATATACCATCTAACATTGATAATTGGGAACTAGGATAGAGGGCTTAACCATGGATAAAATGTTGGATCTTTCCACTAAGGACCTAAAAGATGTATAATTCAACATGAACTGAGGATATAGGGTTCAATGTATATGGATAGAGCCATCAAGCATTCATATAGCATAAAATTGAGCCATGGTCGGAGGAAGTAATTAATATGTTTCCAAAAGTCATAATAAACAATCTTAAAAGAGACTATAACTACACAAGATAAACGAATAGGCTTTGAGTATAACACAAATATAAATGTCCTCAAATGATATTGTTCATGTTGGGAAACAATGGAGGGGACTTTTAGTTTTTTTTTTTTTTTAACTTGGATAGGTGTTCAAGTCTCTATTGGTTTCTATGAGGCTAAGGAACAAAATGGGATGATTATCTCCAAGACCCATAAAAAGTTTCTAAGGAAAATGTCTTAATTATATTAGTCAGCTAATTTTTAATTATTTTCCTAAGTGTAACTTAGAAGAAGTGGTTAATTCAATCAAATTAATTGAGACAAAATCGATTTTCTCTAGTGAATTCTAGAAAATTCAAGAGAAGGGGTTAAGTTGATCTTAGCAATCAATTGAGATTAGTTCATGGCAATTGATTGCTCATTGAGAGATTATAAGAGCAAGTCGACAGGGCAATTGGATATCATACATTTGAGACACAAATTTGTAGTGAGAGCAAGGGTGCAATGTTAGCATGGAGGACACTAAGAAACGAGGATTCCATAGTGGTTAGTAAGATATTTCCAAAGAGAATTTCTTCATTAACTTCTTCCAATTTCTAAGATTCAGAGGGAGATATTTTCTAGTTTGATTTGTTTTCAGGAGGCCGAAATTATTCTCGTGCACAAGGGTTATAGGGGAGCTGAGTTTTCATTTGCACGTGTGGGAGAAAGAGGATGTTTCATAGGATGATTTCGTCCAGGGGAGGTTATGAGGTCAAGCTAAGTTAAATTATGGAGAGGTCAATTTTTCTATAGGTTGTGTGAGGCTAAATTCCTTCAGCTAATGTCGTATGTGTGGTCCATACACACTTGGAGAGTGAGACCAAATTATTTCAAGAGGGCCAAGTTGTCTTGCAAAAGGAGGCATATTTCCTTCCATGTTTTTTTATGTGCTAGTAGATGGAGAGAAATAATTGCCAAAGCTTTTCCAATGTCATTTGAACAATTGTTGTAATTATCAATTGCTAACAATTTGTTAATAATATAAATCCTCATCTTCAGAACTAGTTTTACCCACATTGGGTAAAACTTCAGTGTATAAATTTCTAAATTTCTAAATTTTAGTGTATAAATTTCTATGTGTGTGCGTTAATTTTATCAGTTCCTGTTATTATTGGTGAAAATTGTAGTAGTGGTTTTATTTGTTATTTTTGGTGATTAATTTCTAAAGAAAAATAATACGCAAAAGATAGAAGAATAATTTCTAGTAATTGCAATTAAGGAAATTTTAGATGGGATCAGAGTCGATCTGAAGTACAGGGGTTTGTAAGAGTGAATAAACATAGGGTACAGGAAGAGAAATTGAGGGTTTAAAACCCAGTTCAAATCTCTCCCCATTTATTTTTTCTTAGTTTCCGGAAATTTTCAGGAAATGACCTCAATAGGTTTGAGAGATCGTGACAAGTTAGATGGAGCATCTAATTTTGGTGTCTAGAAAGCCAAAATCATCTAGTTTTTGGAAGAGAATGGTCTCAAGGAGTATGCAACTAGTGTGATATATGTGTCAATGGACCCAACACAACTCTCAACGTACAAGAAAGAATATGCCAAAGCTGGGAGGATTATCCTTGATGGAGTCAAGGACCATATAGTTTCACATATCACTAAGCTTGATACAAAAAGAAGATGTGGGATGCAATTCTAAAGCCATTTTAGGATGCTACCACAAATAGGAAGTTGATCCTTAGGGAGAAGCTAAGAAACAAAAAGATGAAAAAATGGGAAAGCTTTGTAAGTTATGTCACCAGAGTCAGAGAACTGAGAAATGATTTAACCATTGCTAGTGATAAACCAGATGATGATGAGCTTGTGAGGATATCATTGAATGTATTCTCAAAGCAATGGGATGTGTTTGTTTAGGTTATTAATGGATGAGATACACTAGCGAGATGGGATCACCTTTGGAGTGATTCCACTCAGAGGAGCTTAGGTTAAGCCTTGTCAGTGGCAGAAATAGTAGTTGTAAAACTCAAAAGTGTGAAGATGATGAGAACGTGGCCCTAGCAGGGAAGGGAAAGGCTAGGAAGCGATTAAATAAAGGGTACAAGGGAGAGAAGAAGAAAAAGGACTTGCGTAAGATGAAGTGCTTTGGTTGCGATCAACAAGGTCATTATGTCAGCCAATGTTCAAACCAAAAGAAGGGAGAAAAGAAGGGGAAACAATAGAAAAAAACTTCACTGGACATTGAGGACTTGTCTTTGAGGCTAGAGGATGGGTTCACTTTCATATCTTTACTCTTTAGCTCTACATCTACATGTGTCTAGTGTATTGAAAATGGAGCATCATGCCATATGACGAGATTTAGAGAATTATTTTCTAGTTATCAAGAAGAGGATATGGGATTCCAAATTTAGATGGGGAACAAGTCCAAATGTAGTCTAATTAGGAGATTGACTATCAACATTCACAGGGACTCACACAAGAATACTAGTGTTACATATGTGCTACATGTAGCAAGTTTAGGAATGAAATTGATTTTAGTTTCTACACTTCAAGACAAGGGATATGATGTTTTTTTTCAAGGGCAGAAGGTGTATATTAGATACCAAAGTTGGAAGATGATGAAATAGATTGGGGTAAGGAGGACCAAGCTATACAAGTTGCAGTTCAACACTCTAAAGGCACCGATTAGAAACAAAAATAGCAAAAACGTGGGAGAATTATGGCATAGGAGGATGGGACACAAACACCATGGATCACTTAGGTTTCTTAGGGATATCACAAAAGAAGTTCCAAAAATCAATACAGAACATGATGATGTGTGCAAAGTATGTGTGCTTAGTAAATTTGTGAAAGAAACATTCCCAAGGAGTGATAGTAGAGCCAAGGGTGTGCTTTATTTGATACATTTTGATATATGTGGCCCATTTTCTATGAGATATCTTAGGGGTTATGAGTATTTTGTAACGTTCATTGATCACTTGTCTATGAAAAGCTAGATCTATTTCTTGAAGACAAAGATCGAAGCCTTCAATCACTTCCAAGAGTTTAAGGATCTTGTGTAGAACATGATAGGGAGAAAGATAAAGATTATTTGTACAAATAATGGAGGTGAATACATAGATAAGGTATTCATGAGATTTTGTGTGAAGGAGGGCATCAGGAAAAAATGAACAACTCCATCTAACCCATAGTAGAATGAGGTCATAGATTGAAAGAACAAATTGATAGTTGGAGAAGTAAGGGTGATGCTATATGACCAAGACATGCCATTATTTCTCTGGGCAGAGACATGTAGTACAACAATGTCTATTCAGGACAAAGTTCCTCACAACATGCTAGGGAATATGACACCCGAGGAGGATTTTATAAGAAATAAGCTATTTGTTGGACACTTTAGAACCTTTGGAAATATAGCTTATTAACATGTGTCAGATGAAAAATGCACCAAGTTGGATGAAATTACTGAGAAGGTATATTTCGTTGGATACAATGAAACATCCAAGGAATACATGATCTATATTCCTAGCAGCAGGAAGATCATCATGAGACAAGATTTGAAAATTATAGGAGGAGAAAGCCTTTAGAAGATCTCTCAAGTTGCCAACAAATATTCAGAGTGGGCCAATAGAAATTCCAATAGTTTAACAAGGATCTCAGTCTCAAGGCATTATTATGAGAATAGTGACCAGTATAGGTGCGGTACAAGGGTCGAGGAGAGTTCACAATAGATGAAGCAAGAGGGGTGGGATGAGGAGCATGAAGCTCCACCAACCACTAGTGAAAGAATAAATATGGAGGTGCTTCAAACATTCATAGATGCACATGAGTTTATGGGAGCTCTTAGAGTGAGCATTAGAGAGCGTAGATAGCTAGACAGGTATAAGGTGTTTGTGACAAGGGTCATTGACATAGAGCCTTCAAGCTATCACGAGGATGCACAAAATCAGGTGCAGTAGGATGCAATGGTGGAAGGTACAAATCCATCATGATGAATGATGTATGGGATGTTGTTCCTAGACCAATGGACAGGGAAGTAGTTGGATGCCATTGGATCTACAAGATTAGATATGCTGTAGACAATAGTGTGGAAAAATATAAGGCTATGTTCGAGGCTAGAAGAGGGCATAGATTATGAGGAGAGATTCACTCCAGTGGAAATATACACTTCTATCAAGGTGGTGATCTCTCTAGCAGTGCAAATGGGATGGAAGATTCACGATGTGGATGTCAAGACAACTTTTTTAAATGGAGCTATAGAAGAGGAGGTGTATATCAGACAACTAGAAGGACTTGAGATGCATGAGAGAGAGACGCATGTTTGTAGGTTGAAGAGGGAATAATATGGACACAAGAAAGATCCCAGAGCATGGTATGTTCAGATTGATATTTTCTTGCAGCAGATGAGCTTCATGAAGAGTGAGACATATTCTAACCTCTACTATTTGATAGTAGGAGGTGAGCCTCTCATTCTTGTACTATATGTGGATGATATGTTTCTAATAGAGTCATTGGGGTCCATAGAGGACTGCAAGAAGGACTTAGCAAAAAATTTCAAGATGAAGGATTTGGGATTGATGTATTACTTCCTAGGACTTGAGGTATGGTAGAAACATGGGGAGATATTCCTTGGAAAAGGAAGATATACTATGGAGATATTGAGGAGATTTAAGACGTAGGACTGTAGACCCATGTTTGCACTTATGATTACCATCTAGAGGAAGATATGAATCAAAGGAAGCAACATTGGACCCAACCTTATATAGGCAACTTATTGGCTCTATTATGTATTTGGTCAACATGAGGCCAAACATTTGTTTCGTGATCAACACTCTTAGTCAATTCATGGTGGAACCTAAGAGAGTACATTGGGTAGTAGCAAGACATGTTCTAAGATATCTAGGAGGTACAATCAAGTATGGTTTGAGATATACTCATGGTGATGGTGTAATAATGATGGGATATATAGACGCAAGTTGGCCAGGTAATGCAGTGGATCAAAAAAGCACCTTAGGGTGTTGCTTCAGTATTAGATCATGAGTTGTCTCTTGGTGCAGTAGGAAGCAGAAGTTAGTTGCACTAAGTTCTACAAAAGAAGAATACATGGTGGCAATCATTGCCACATGTGAATCTATTTGGATTTGGAAGTTTCTAGTGGCACTATTTGGTCAAAGGATAGATTCATCCAGTATCTATTGTGATAATCAAAGTTTCATTAAGCTCTATGAGAATCCAGTATTCCATTATAGGTTGAAACATGTCAACATTATACGCGACTTCATTAGATATTGTGTACAACTTGGATAAGTTTGGTTATAGTATGTTTCCACAGATTAGCAGGTTGCATATATTCTAACGAAGGCCTTGGGAAAGGAAACATTTGTCTACTTTAGGGTTAAGTTGGGAGTAATGGAGAACACCTTCCTTGCTAAGAGGGAGTGTTAGTTTTTGTAGCTTGAACCTGTGTTGTAGTCTCTATTTGTGTCCATCAGGCTAAGGAACCCAAAAGGATGATTATCTCCAAGGCCCAAAAAAGGTTTCTAAGGAAACATTATTAATTAGATTAGTTAGCCAATTTCTTATTACTTTCCTAAGTTTAACTTAGGAAAAGTGGTTAATTAAATAAAATTAATTAAGACAAAATCAATTTTCCCTAGTGACTTCTATAAAGTCAAGAGAAGGGGTCAAGATGATGTTAGCCATAAAGTGAGATTAGATCATGGCAATTGGTTGCTCATCGAGAGATTATAAGAACAAGTTGACAGGGTGCTTGGAGATCATACATTCAAGGCATAGATTTGCAATAAGAGCAAGGGAAAAATGTTAGCGTGGAGGATACTAAGAAATGAGGATTCAACAGTGGTTGAGAAAAATATTTCCAGAGAGAATTTCTTCAATAGATTCTTCTAGTTTTTGAGATTTAGAGTGAGATATTTTCTAGTTCGATTTGTCTACAGGAGGCTGAAATTATTCTGGTGCACACGAGTTTTACGGAGGCTAAGTATTCATTTGCATGTGTGGGACAAAGAGGTTATTTCAAAGGGTGATTTATTCTAGGGGAGGCCATGAGGCCAAGTCGAGTTAATCGTTGTAGGAGGCTGAATTTTCTAGAGGTTGTTTAAGGCCCAAATTCCTTCATCTAGTGTTACACGTGTAGGCCATACACACTTGGAGAGTGAGGCTAAATTATTTCAGGAGGGTCTAGTTGTCTTGTAGAGGGAGGCTGAGTTCCTTCAAGGAGTTTTATGTGTTGTTAGCTGGAGAAAAATAATTGCCGAAGCCTTGCTAGTGTTAGGCAAGTAGTAGTTGTAATTATCAATTGTTGAAGATTTATCAATAATATAAACCTTCATTTGTAGAACTAGTTTTCCTCACACTGGGGTTTTTCCGAGGAACTATTGTCTAAAAATATCGTTGTCTAAATTTTTATGTATGTGCATTAATTTTCTTAGTTCCTATTATTATAGATGGAAAAACCTATAATGATTTTATCATTATTTGTTGTGATTAATTTCTGAAAACAAATAATCTGTATAAGATAGAAAAATAATTTCCAATAATTACCATTAAGAAAATTTCACAAAATAAAGCCTTAATATAACCTTAACGAAAAATTTGAACTTCCATTAGAACTTAAAAAAAATATCTACTCTATCAATACATACCTTAGTAAGTAGCAGCACTAATAATTAGAACTTAAAAAAGAAGTATCTAGTTAATATCAACACTTGGCTTAGTTAATATCAACACTAATCAAACATTTCATTGAAAAATACAAGAAGTAAAAAGTATAAATATTCATCAATACCCACAACTTTATTAAAAAAAAATCATAATAATTTAATTATAAAATACCCATATAAGTATAAATAAAAATTTATTTTAAAAGTTGAAAATAACATGATGTAAAACTTAATATTAGACATTACAAATTATCTACCCCTTCAAGTGTACAATGGTTAGAAATTTGGATACATGAACATGGATGGAAGGGATAAAAGGCTTAAGTCTACATCCACTCACGTGAACGCCTTGCCCCATGCATCTACTAAAAAATTGATTACCCTTTCCCGTACTCCATTTGACTCTTAAGTGTAGAATGGAAGGGATACAACGTAAATTTTAATGTATCACTTTTACATCCACTCACGTGAACACCTTGCCCCCTATTGGGTTAAGGGTTTTGTTTGTGCTAACCAACAAAACTCTAACTAATGGCCCTTTCAGCAACAACCTACATAACACAATCTGTAGTCTCACTTGAAGCAGTGTCAGGGGATGGTAGAACCGGGTTTCTCCATCCAGAGATAGTGTGATAAGTGATCTTAAACCCTCATAGCTCAGATCTCCTTTGCGCAGATCTATATCCTTCTATACCTCGCTACTGCAACTCTAAGGAAATGGCTTCTAGACCTTCGTGAAGGTCTGCGATCAAACTTTATAGATTTGATGGAAGTAATCTATCCAATTTGCACACTAAATAATAACCCTAGATCTGCCTTCACCAAGATCTATTCAATTTATCAAAAAACCATAACATATTCAACATTTACCTTCGTGAAAATAGGTAGTTACTTGTTCATGCATAAATATTAAAGATTCAGTAGGTTCGCGCATCAATTACACATTATTCCATAGAAAACATATCATTGAGCGATAAAGCATAACATTAACATAAATACGAATAATACTCAAAGGCAAGGTATTTCTCCCAAAATTAGTCTTTATTAAGTTCAACGTTCAATTTATATACTTTTCCACCCTATACACTCAGCTGCAGGCTTACCAAGATCCCCTGCGCACTTAGTTGCAGGAGCATTCCCCTTCACCTAAGTACAGGAACAAATCTTCCCTGGCTTAGCACATGCCCAATAACATCTTCTATCTGGACTTCGTTACCCCTTAGACTCGCTATGACTCAACTATATATAGCATTCCTGCTTACACTACCATGGAATGTAGCCTATGGGTGAGTCTCAAAACCAGCCTATCACTTACCAAACCAAGGGGCTAAAGCCCCTTTGACTCTTATCTAGCTGCGCGCTCCACTTCCACATTTCGTGGAGACTTTACATTCTTTACAAAAATTTTACAAAAAATGGTTAAACTAACCCCAAAAGTGATCTTACTATGGAGGCCACCTAACTCAACCTGTAATGCTGCAATATCAGCAGAGCTCTGTACCGTGGCCTATTGCACTTCCTCCACTAGATTTTCTGTCGTCAGCCCTTCCACTGCTAAGTGCATCGTTCTTTGTGTCTCCTGCAGCATCCTTAAATTTTCCTGAAGTGATAGAGTAAGATGACAGGATTCCTCTATCCATCGTTGTACTCTGGCCTTGAGAAGCCCCTCTTTCCTATGTTGCTCTTCCATGTATGATTGTAGTTGCTTGCCTTCCTGCAATCATGCAAGGTGTTGGACTGGCGCCAACGTGCATGCAATCACTCAGGCTTCATCAAACTTGCTTTGTGTCTCCCAGATGTCTACACTAAGCTTCTACAAGTTTGAGTCCTCCTGCAAGTTCGTCCATAGCTCCATGGGCTGATCAAATATCATCACACAGTTTGTGACTACAGTATCCAATGTGCCCATGTTTTCCCTATTCGTTGTTCCGAGTTGCTCCTGAACCTTTGGCAGAGTGGTTGGATGCAACTTTAGTTGCAGCTCTAAGATCTTCATCTGAAAATCGAATGTGACTTTACCTATCTCATCCATCGATGCACGGACTGCAATAACCAATTTTCTGATTTTTGTTATCATTGTGGCATCCTCCGGAATGTTCAATTCTGGAACAGTCTTGAATGCCTACATTATTGTTGTCTCCAAGCTCTGACTGTGGGCTTTTAGGTCCTCCTTTTCTTTCAGGTCCTAAGCTTTCTCCGTGAACATATTCTCATCGCTGATCTTGAACTCACTTATGACTATAAGGGTGAAATTTTACTTGATCCACATCTCAGTCGAAACCCCCTGATGTAGCACATGGAGAGTTGGAAGCGGCAGCATGGCTAAGTTCACTCCCACATATTTAACCATGCTTAACACAACATGGTCTTTCTCTGATTCCACACGAACAGATCCTTTTGGTAAAGGTATGAATCTGAGGTCTAGAATCCGTTCCAGCTCTACTATTGTCGCGCTCCCTTGAGCCAAGCTCACTTGCACCCCGCTCGCTTGCCCAATGCTCACTTGAATCTTTTCAATTTGGATTTGTAGCTTGTGCAGATCCTTCTGGACACTTCCTAGCATCTGCATGCATTGTTGTTCAAACTGATGCCACAACTCTATTGTGGTGCCTTTGACCTTGTCACCGATCTCATCGAGATCCCCTTCAGTGGGGACCATCGGGTCAATGTGCGCCTGTTTGTTGGATTTGTGCTTCTTCCTTGTCCCGACAATCGTCTCCTTTTTGCACTTCCTTAATGTGAAGGGAGTGCTATTATCCTCTCCAATGCCTCCTTCTTGCTCTGAGTGTTCCTACTCATCTATATGCTAGGAAGCCGATTCTTGGATTTCCTCTGTGCCAGTGCGCTTTGCCTCGACACGCTCTTTCACAACGTGCTCTTTCTTTGGATCTACCTTTGCAGTAGCTTCTTTTGTTTTCTACTTAGCCAGTTCTTGCGCTACCTTTTGTGTTGCCTCTTTATGCTTTTGCACAGCGGTTGACTGCGCAAAAGAGCTTTCTACACCTTCACTGGTACCTACACTAAGTTCCATGGGTTCGCGCAACTTCGTTGGCCAACTCGCCATGATCTCATGCACGTCTATCTCTGATACTAAGTATGGAAGCTTGTGCCAGATATGCTTAGGGTCCTTCCATGCCCTAATTGATACATTGTTGAAATCAGCCCTGAACTTTCGTGAAGGTTGTTAACTACTCAAACAAGGTTCGGGACAATCTTTGCCACTGACTAATAACTGTGTTAAGATCCATTTCCATGAGAATCTAGAACATCTTTAACTCCTTGATCCTCTCTGGATCCTTTATGCCCAAAGTGAAGAAAACTTCTGTTGGAGCCTTCGTTAATTTTGAATGATTTTGTCCAGTTTTGACTGATGGAAGGGTAGGGAAGGACAAATGGAAGCAACAGTTGGGTGGTGGAACGGTAAGTTGCGGAGGAGTGATGGCAAGGTGGCAGCAGAAGGCAAAGGCAGTCGAGGAGACATGAAGGCACAGAAGCAGCCAAGGGAGAAAGCAGGCGAGCGAGAACAGGCAGTCCAGGCGGTTGGGAAGGATATAAAAGGGGAATAACAAAAAGGAAGAAGGTTGTTGTTGAACCTACCAGACACAAGAGGAGTTGGTTTCCGAGGAGGTACGCAGGTGCATAAGCTGAAGTGGAAAGAGCTGGGACCTGAGGAACTGGGTTGCAAAGCTGATCTGACTCGAGCTACTGAGTCAGGTATTCTATGTATTTTTTATGGCAAGATGTCGAGTTATGATGTATTATGTCCTGTTGATTTAATATAACTAGAGCTGATGGTTGTCAAGACTTCTAATGTACTGTCCATCATTTTTTATGGGCCTATTAAATTTTTAAATAGTCTACCTATTGCATGTAGATGGTGAGTCATAAATTGATACTATGATGATGCTAGTTCTGTGTTGTTTATGATGGATCCATGCGTATGAGTTACAGGTACTATTATCTTTGTTTCATGTATTATGGATGCATATGTGTATTATCGTCTGTGCCTGATTGACATTCTCTTGATCCCATGCTGAAACCTTCTCCCTTTTGGTCGCAGCATACTTTGAGTGTGAGTCCTTGCCCTTTGAGGTGAGGTGAAAATGCGAGTGTTGTCCTAGACTACATCGGGCCACTGTTGGCCTCCTGTGCTTGAACCCAGGGTCTTTTCCTTGATGACTCTTTCGAGCCAACAAATGGTTTGGTTGCCGAGACCTAAAGTTAGGAGGACTGGTTCAGAATATGGTGTTGAGGGTGTTTAAAAAAGAGATCAGGGACTGGTGGAACCATAAAGTAGATTGATTTGTGGCAAAGAAGGTTGCCCGCCAGAATCAACTGATCGTTAAAGTACGTGAGGGGATTTTGTACGCTAATAGTTCAGATGACCAGTATGAAATTTTTTGGTGCAAGTTCCCTGAGGACCTATACAATTGGTTGAAGGAGCTGAAGTGGCAAAGTCCATCGAGTGGATTGGTGACAGTCTGCGATAGTTGGAATTTGTCTAACACTGCATTATTACAACAGCTAGATAACGAGTAGATGAGAGAAGTTGATTTCTGGGTGAAGATTACGATGGAGGGATACGTAGTCGAGTTTGCTACAGAAAGCTATCAGTCCTACTCAAAGGAATAGGTAGTGTTCAACTCCGAGCTAAGGGGGGAAATAATAGGGGAGGTCCCAACGTCGATTAAGATGCTTTTGGTAGAATAAGGACTGCTATCGTTAACCACTACCGGGATGGAAGCAAAAAACCCCAGTATCAGGGGAAGGAATTAAAGGGGGAAACGTTGCCTATGAAGGGATAGGGGTGCTGCGAGGGGATGGATGCAGAAGGATTGAAGAGAGATAGGGATGTTAAAGCACAGAGGAGGGTGCTACTAGAGGACAAGTGGCAGACAAGAGCAAATCAAGCCCTAGAGAAAAGAAGGTAGGGTCCCACCAAATAGGAGTGGTGATGGGAAAACCCTGAGTTGAGATGAAGGGAAAGGATGGTGTTAAGCAACCTGAATGTAGGAATAAGGGATGTTGGAGTCAGGAAGAGGAGGAAGGACCTTCCCTACAAGTTACAGAAATAGGGTTGCAACATGAAACCGGAGGAGGACTGTCTCGAAGTGTTGCGGAATTGGAATCACAAGAAGGGATGAACATGGAATCCTCCCTAAAGGTTGCGGAAGTATGATTGCAAGAGCAGCACCCATGTTGGCATGAAGATGACAACAATGTGGGCGATGGAATGAGGAGGTTGTTCGATGAGGAATAAGCATCCATCAAAATTCAGCAGCCCCAACCCCAAGGTGTAAGTGGCGTTTTCCCCAACCTTCCCCTGGTACCCTATTACAAACTAGAAGAATTCATCATTAACTTAGCCAAAGTGGCACGAATATATATTGCACAAGAGAAATAAAGGACCAGTCTCAATATTGGAAGTAATACAAGAACCAACTATAGCAGTAACTTGGGACTACAGGGATCCCTACAGATGGGAAGCCAAGGTTTTGTGCTATTATCTAATACTCAGAGCAGTATGGCGGGATCATTTACTAGATACCCGTAATTTGTAAGGAAGGGGAATGAGGATGTGGAGAAACACTCATACCTCTGCGAAGCCATCTGGA
>APFE031376564.1:142050-168814 GCA_000404065.3 Pinus taeda
AATTATTTTAAAAGTTGAAAATAACATGATGTAAAACTTAATATTAGACATTACAAATTATCTACCCCTTCAATTAATTGACAAAGTGTACCATGGTTAGAAATTTGGATACATGAACATGGATGGAAGGGATAAAAGGCTTAAGTCTACATCCACTCACGTGAACGCCTTGCCCCATGCATCTACTAAAAAAATTGATTACCCTTTCCCGTACTCCATTTGACTCTTAAGTGTAGAATGGAAGGGATACAACGCAAATTTTAATGTATCACTTCTACATCCACTCACGTGAACACCCTGCCCCCTATTGGCTATACAAGAAGTAAAAAGTATAAATATTCATCAATACCCACAACTTTATTAACAAAAAAATCATAATAATTTAATTATAAAATTTAAAATTATAAGTATAAATAAAAATTTATTTTAAAAGTTGAAAATAACATGATGTAAAACTTAATATTAGACATTACAAATTATCTACCCCTTCAAGTGTACAATGGTTAGAAATTTGGATACATGAACATGGATGGAAGGGATAAAAGGCTTAAGTCTACATCCACTCACGTGAACGCCTTGCCCCATGCATCTACTAAAAAATTGATTACCCTTTCCCGTACTCCATTTGACTCTTAAGTGTAGAATGGAAGGGATACAACGTAAATTTTAATGTATCACTTTTACATCCACTCACGTGAACACCTTGCCCCCTATTGGGTTAAGGGTTTTGTTTGTGCTAACCAACAAAACTCTAACTAATGGCCCTTTCAGCAACAACCTACATAACACAATCTGTAGTCTCACTTGAAGCAGTGTCAGGGGATGGTAGAACCGGGTTTCTCCATCCAGAGATAGTGTGATAAGTGATCTTAAACCCTCATAGCTCAGATCTCCTTTGCGCAGATCTATATCCTTCTATACCTCGCTACTGCAACTCTAAGGAAATGGCTTCTAGACCTTCGTGAAGGTCTGCGATCAAACTTTATAGATTTGATGGAAGTAATCTATCCAATTTGCACACTAAATAATAACCCTAGATCTGCCTTCACCAAGATCTATTCAATTTATCAAAAAACCATAACATATTCAACATTTACCTTCGTGAAAATAGGTAGTTACTTGTTCATGCATAAATATTAAAGATTCAGTAGGTTCGCGCATCAATTACACATTATTCCATAGAAAACATATCATTGAGCGATAAAGCATAACATTAACATAAATACGAATAATACTCAAAGGCAAGGTATTTCTCCCAAAATTAGTCTTTATTAAGTTCAACGTTCAATTTATATACTTTTCCACCCTATACACTCAGCTGCAGGCTTACCAAGATCCCCTGCGCACTTAGTTGCAGGAGCATTCCCCTTCACCTAAGTACAGGAACAAATCTTCCCTGGCTTAGCACATGCCCAATAACATCTTCTATCTGGACTTCGTTACCCCTTAGACTCGCTATGACTCAACTATATATAGCATTCCTGCTTACACTACCATGGAATGTAGCCTATGGGTGAGTCTCAAAACCAGCCTATCACTTACCAAACCAAGGGGCTAAAGCCCCTTTGACTCTTATCTAGCTGCGCGCTCCACTTCCACATTTCGTGGAGACTTTACATTCTTTACAAAAATTTTACAAAAAATGGTTAAACTAACCCCAAAAGTGATCTTACTATGGAGGCCACCTAACTCAACCTGTAATGCTGCAATATCAGCAGAGCTCTGTACCGTGGCCTATTGCACTTCCTCCACTAGATTTTCTGTCGTCAGCCCTTCCACTGCTAAGTGCATCGTTCTTTGTGTCTCCTGCAGCATCCTTAAATTTTCCTGAAGTGATAGAGTAAGATGACAGGATTCCTCTATCCATCGTTGTACTCTGGCCTTGAGAAGCCCCTCTTTCCTATGTTGCTCTTCCATGTATGATTGTAGTTGCTTGCCTTCCTGCAATCATGCAAGGTGTTGGACTGGCGCCAACGTGCATGCAATCACTCAGGCTTCATCAAACTTGCTTTGTGTCTCCCAGATGTCTACACTAAGCTTCTACAAGTTTGAGTCCTCCTGCAAGTTCGTCCATAGCTCCATGGGCTGATCAAATATCATCACACAGTTTGTGACTACAGTATCCAATGTGCCCATGTTTTCCCTATTCGTTGTTCCGAGTTGCTCCTGAACCTTTGGCAGAGTGGTTGGATGCAACTTTAGTTGCAGCTCTAAGATCTTCATCTGAAAATCGAATGTGACTTTACCTATCTCATCCATCGATGCACGGACTGCAATAACCAATTTTCTGATTTTTGTTATCATTGTGGCATCCTCCGGAATGTTCAATTCTGGAACAGTCTTGAATGCCTACATTATTGTTGTCTCCAAGCTCTGACTGTGGGCTTTTAGGTCCTCCTTTTCTTTCAGGTCCTAAGCTTTCTCCGTGAACATATTCTCATCGCTGATCTTGAACTCACTTATGACTATAAGGGTGAAATTTTACTTGATCCACATCTCAGTCGAAACCCCCTGATGTAGCACATGGAGAGTTGGAAGCGGCAGCATGGCTAAGTTCACTCCCACATATTTAACCATGCTTAACACAACATGGTCTTTCTCTGATTCCACACGAACAGATCCTTTTGGTAAAGGTATGAATCTGAGGTCTAGAATCCGTTCCAGCTCTACTATTGTCGCGCTCCCTTGAGCCAAGCTCACTTGCACCCCGCTCGCTTGCCCAATGCTCACTTGAATCTTTTCAATTTGGATTTGTAGCTTGTGCAGATCCTTCTGGACACTTCCTAGCATCTGCATGCATTGTTGTTCAAACTGATGCCACAACTCTATTGTGGTGCCTTTGACCTTGTCACCGATCTCATCGAGATCCCCTTCAGTGGGGACCATCGGGTCAATGTGCGCCTGTTTGTTGGATTTGTGCTTCTTCCTTGTCCCGACAATCGTCTCCTTTTTGCACTTCCTTAATGTGAAGGGAGTGCTATTATCCTCTCCAATGCCTCCTTCTTGCTCTGAGTGTTCCTACTCATCTATATGCTAGGAAGCCGATTCTTGGATTTCCTCTGTGCCAGTGCGCTTTGCCTCGACACGCTCTTTCACAACGTGCTCTTTCTTTGGATCTACCTTTGCAGTAGCTTCTTTTGTTTTCTACTTAGCCAGTTCTTGCGCTACCTTTTGTGTTGCCTCTTTATGCTTTTGCACAGCGGTTGACTGCGCAAAAGAGCTTTCTACACCTTCACTGGTACCTACACTAAGTTCCATGGGTTCGCGCAACTTCGTTGGCCAACTCGCCATGATCTCATGCACGTCTATCTCTGATACTAAGTATGGAAGCTTGTGCCAGATATGCTTAGGGTCCTTCCATGCCCTAATTGATACATTGTTGAAATCAGCCCTGAACTTTCGTGAAGGTTGTTAACTACTCAAACAAGGTTCGGGACAATCTTTGCCACTGACTAATAACTGTGTTAAGATCCATTTCCATGAGAATCTAGAACATCTTTAACTCCTTGATCCTCTCTGGATCCTTTATGCCCAAAGTGAAGAAAACTTCTGTTGGAGCCTTCGTTAATTTTGAATGATTTTGTCCAGTTTTGACTGATGGAAGGGTAGGGAAGGACAAATGGAAGCAACAGTTGGGTGGTGGAACGGTAAGTTGCGGAGGAGTGATGGCAAGGTGGCAGCAGAAGGCAAAGGCAGTCGAGGAGACATGAAGGCACAGAAGCAGCCAAGGGAGAAAGCAGGCGAGCGAGAACAGGCAGTCCAGGCGGTTGGGAAGGATATAAAAGGGGAATAACAAAAAGGAAGAAGGTTGTTGTTGAACCTACCAGACACAAGAGGAGTTGGTTTCCGAGGAGGTACGCAGGTGCATAAGCTGAAGTGGAAAGAGCTGGGACCTGAGGAACTGGGTTGCAAAGCTGATCTGACTCGAGCTACTGAGTCAGGTATTCTATGTATTTTTTATGGCAAGATGTCGAGTTATGATGTATTATGTCCTGTTGATTTAATATAACTAGAGCTGATGGTTGTCAAGACTTCTAATGTACTGTCCATCATTTTTTATGGGCCTAT
The DNA here is from genome assembly GCA_000404065.3 of Pinus taeda. Classification (NCBI taxonomy): domain Eukaryota; kingdom Viridiplantae; phylum Streptophyta; class Pinopsida; order Pinales; family Pinaceae; genus Pinus; species Pinus taeda. The sequence goes on from APFE031376564.1 coordinate 146,119, forward strand.
TAAATTTTTAAATAGTCTACCTATTGCATGTAGATGGTGAGTCATAAATTGATACTATGATGATGCTAGTTCTGTGTTGTTTATGATGGATCCATGCGTATGAGTTACAGGTACTATTATCTTTGTTTCATGTATTATGGATGCATATGTGTATTATCGTCTGTGCCTGATTGACATTCTCTTGATCCCATGCTGAAACCTTCTCCCTTTTGGTCGCAGCATACTTTGAGTGTGAGTCCTTGCCCTTTGAGGTGAGGTGAAAATGCGAGTGTTGTCCTAGACTACATCGGGCCACTGTTGGCCTCCTGTGCTTGAACCCAGGGTCTTTTCCTTGATGACTCTTTCGAGCCAACAAATGGTTTGGTTGCCGAGACCTAAAGTTAGGAGGACTGGTTCAGAATATGGTGTTGAGGGTGTTTAAAAAAGAGATCAGGGACTGGTGGAACCATAAAGTAGATTGATTTGTGGCAAAGAAGGTTGCCCGCCAGAATCAACTGATCGTTAAAGTACGTGAGGGGATTTTGTACGCTAATAGTTCAGATGACCAGTATGAAATTTTTTGGTGCAAGTTCCCTGAGGACCTATACAATTGGTTGAAGGAGCTGAAGTGGCAAAGTCCATCGAGTGGATTGGTGACAGTCTGCGATAGTTGGAATTTGTCTAACACTGCATTATTACAACAGCTAGATAACGAGTAGATGAGAGAAGTTGATTTCTGGGTGAAGATTACGATGGAGGGATACGTAGTCGAGTTTGCTACAGAAAGCTATCAGTCCTACTCAAAGGAATAGGTAGTGTTCAACTCCGAGCTAAGGGGGGAAATAATAGGGGAGGTCCCAACGTCGATTAAGATGCTTTTGGTAGAATAAGGACTGCTATCGTTAACCACTACCGGGATGGAAGCAAAAAACCCCAGTATCAGGGGAAGGAATTAAAGGGGGAAACGTTGCCTATGAAGGGATAGGGGTGCTGCGAGGGGATGGATGCAGAAGGATTGAAGAGAGATAGGGATGTTAAAGCACAGAGGAGGGTGCTACTAGAGGACAAGTGGCAGACAAGAGCAAATCAAGCCCTAGAGAAAAGAAGGTAGGGTCCCACCAAATAGGAGTGGTGATGGGAAAACCCTGAGTTGAGATGAAGGGAAAGGATGGTGTTAAGCAACCTGAATGTAGGAATAAGGGATGTTGGAGTCAGGAAGAGGAGGAAGGACCTTCCCTACAAGTTACAGAAATAGGGTTGCAACATGAAACCGGAGGAGGACTGTCTCGAAGTGTTGCGGAATTGGAATCACAAGAAGGGATGAACATGGAATCCTCCCTAAAGGTTGCGGAAGTATGATTGCAAGAGCAGCACCCATGTTGGCATGAAGATGACAACAATGTGGGCGATGGAATGAGGAGGTTGTTCGATGAGGAATAAGCATCCATCAAAATTCAGCAGCCCCAACCCCAAGGTGTAAGTGGCGTTTTCCCCAACCTTCCCCTGGTACCCTATTACAAACTAGAAGAATTCATCATTAACTTAGCCAAAGTGGCACGAATATATATTGCACAAGAGAAATAAAGGACCAGTCTCAATATTGGAAGTAATACAAGAACCAACTATAGCAGTAACTTGGGACTACAGGGATCCCTACAGATGGGAAGCCAAGGTTTTGTGCTATTATCTAATACTCAGAGCAGTATGGCGGGATCATTTACTAGATACCCGTAATTTGTAAGGAAGGGGAATGAGGATGTGGAGAAACACTCATACCTCTGCGAAGCCATCTGGAGGACCCGTCAGACTCCAGACAATGTTCAGGCAGTGGAATTCAAGACAACACTAACAGAATGAGCTCTACGCTAGTTCATAAAGTGGGTAGAGTAGAACGCGAAGCCAACCATAGATTATATTAAGAGGGGATTTGTGCAGGAGTTCAAGGTACCGAAGACAGATCAACAGGGGTTATCAGAACTGTGGGAAATTAAGATGAGGGAGGGTGAGACAGCTTGGGAGCTCATGCAAAGATTTAAGAATGACATTGCCAAGCTAAGTTACACCCTGGACCTGAACCACCAGTGGGACTGGTTCATCAAAGCACTCTTTCCCCTAACTAGAACACCACTGACAAAATAGAAGATAGGAACCTGTTGTGGCCACCAACAACACCCCTCCTTATGACGTATTATTGCTAATACTAAATAAGTGGGGACCCTCAAAAAAATTAGTTAATGTTACATTTTATTTTTAGATGAAATCTACAACATCATGGACTTAGGAAAATACCTTGAAAAATCTAGAAAACCTAAGTTTCATAATGAAGAAAATTAAATTTACTCTTAAAAGGATATCGCATCGTGCAAAGGATGATAGGATACACCTTCTAAAGAGTTAAAACGATAAAAAGGAGATATTGCGACGCGAAAACTTCATCGCATCGCATATATTGAAAAACTTTAAAACATCGCCGATATGCGATATCGCATATCGCACATCGCAAATATCACAAGAATTACACAAGAATGATAGCAATCTGCGATATTGCGATATTGCAATATTGCAATACCGCAATGTTGCGTCACCTCAAAGTTGCGATACTGCGATCTGCGATAAAAACAACACGATGATATTGCGACATTGCGACATTGCGATACTGCGATCTGCGACATCGCAAAGCAAAAACGCGGGAATCCTCCATCGCAGTTGGTTCTGGCTCATTGTTCAAGAAAACTCTTTAGCCAAAAGTTGGTCATGTATTTTAATGTGAATTAATGGGTTATTGCCAGTTGTTAATGAAGTAGGGTGTTGTGTTTTTCGAAAAAATAACTCACGTAAGGTGGCATGTCTTGTATATCTTCGGCATTTAAAAATTTTCCTGTTATTAGTCCTTTATCATTACTTCTACCTCAATGTAAACTGCAGGAAAGAAGGACGAAGCATTATACAGAGCATTATGCAGAAAACAACGAAGAGGGAAGGCAGCGCTCCAATGTACATTTCAGAAGGCCTACTTAATCCACTCAAGGAAGAAAAAGAGCCGCAGAACTCTTCAGAGGCATCTATCACAGATTTCTCATGTATAGTCATGGTTAAATGGATACTAAAAGATGTTGATACCAGAAACAAAGTTTAATTCTCAGGGTCAAGAGCTCACGAAACCACTATTTTTACAAATTTTGGGCTTTATACCGAATGAGAGAAAAAGGCACAAGAGGCAAAAACCGCATCATGGAAGCCCGGATCAAGAAACAGACGCAGTTTCTGATGCGCGATTAGCGCTTAGCGCTAATCACGCATCGCTAAGAAAAATTGTTTGAAAAGGAAGGTCCCTAGTTGCTCAGTCACTTGTGAGCCCCGAAAACTGCAAGAAATCAATGATAGAAGCAAACTGGAAACAGAAGACTGAAGGAAAAGCAGAAGCAGCTCGAAGATTAACCAAGTTGAAATGGGATTTTTACCAGGCATACATGATAATGCTACATATTCATTGGATGATTCTCAAGCGTATCATCAATTTTACTGAGAAGAGAATGCCAGCTCTTGCCGTTTCTGTTTGCTTAACTCAACCAAAGGTGGAAGACAGTCAGCCGACTCTACTCAGAAAAATACTGAATGCTTGCGACATTAAGGAGTAGATTTAGAAATAGTCAGTAGATTTAATTTTAGAATAGTTTTGCTTAGAAAGAGGACGGTCATTTAAACCGAATCCTCGAATTTTGTAAATAAGTTATTTAGTTAGTAGTATTTAAACCCTTCTCATGCATTTAGAGAAGGGTCCAGAAATTTATCAAAAACTTGTCCTCAGAACATGCACTTTTGCACCCTCAGAGGAGGTTTTGGTGAATGAATGGAACAGGGTTTATTTGATATTTGCATTTGATATCTGCTACTGATGTTGCACTTCTGTACTCTTAGTAGATGTTGAATCAAGGAAAAATAAATCAATCATTGCTTGAAGCTCATGAGTAGGACTAGTTATAAATGGTACTTTTGTCTCTTAACTATTTCTGCTTATGCGTTAAAGCGATATTCAATTTTCAGTTATTTATATGTTACAACATAAATGTCTGAGTTATCATTTGGCACTTTTGTACGGTGATAACTATTTGTTTATGTTTAGTGTATGAATAGCTCATTTATGCGATAAGTTTTAACCGCTGTTTCGTCTAACTTCTTATACGAAGTAGCTCATTTTTATCGAATTCTTTTCTTATGATAGTTGAATGATCTTTATTACCAATTACTGTATGAAATCTTTTTAGATCGCATAGAATTTCGATCACACCCCGGGTTAGCATAAATTTCGATGTTTTTTCTGTTTATTAGAATACATAGCATAGCATTAGATTAGATAGAAGTATTCGAGTCCGAACAGAAACACCCTTCTTTCTCACATACACACACATTGAATTGGGAAACTGGTCCCAGATCCCCAGTCGGACCCGCTATACTAAACGGATAAGGAGCTGCCAACCAAGGTCTGGACTGGGTGGGTATCCCCCTTGTTGTCGACCTAATTTTCAGGGCCTTCAATAGAACCATGCAGGATGCATTAGAGCAAGCCTCTCAGATAGAAGCAATGGTAGGATATCCCCATGAATACCGGTGAGGCACGAGTTTGCAAGATCCGGTGATCATGGGCCTACAAAGCTAGATCGTGAATCTGACTGAGAAGCTAAGAGATCTCCAACCCATATGACCAGCCAAGCCCAATGTTTAGTGCACCCATTACTTGGTGGAAGGGCATGTTGTGACAGAGTACCCATGATTGTGGGGTCTTAACCAACTTGGGGGGATGGCGGGGTGGTCAAGAACCCCTCCCACAGTAGGAGTTGCAGAAATAGGAGCACAAGGACCCTTCCCAGGAAGGAATAACATAGACTTCTATGAGATTTGTAGAACGTATGGACACCTATCGTGAATGTGTCCAATTCTGAAAAAGTACTCTAATGTCCCTAATAACAACTACTATGAGTTCTGCACATCGACCACTCATCACACTGATCAGTGTTGAGTGTTGGATTATGTAGCAAAAAGGCTCGATAGATCCACGTTTAGGGTCAGTGAAGTGATTCAAGGGGGGCGAGGAGGAAATGGACATGGAGGAAGAACAAGAGGTAGAGGACCCTTAAGGTGCTACAACTGCGATCAGGAAGGACATGTCGCAAGGGATTCCCACTCCCAAGAGGACCATGGTGTTCCCAATGAAGAGTTAACACCCATGCAATGGAGGATTGCCCAAAGCTTATTGTGAAATGGGAAGAGAGAACTAGACAGCGAGGGGTAAACTTTGTGAATGCTGAGCCTCAGACTGACGAGGGTTTCCCCGCAACAAATGTTAATATAGTCACCCGATGAGGGGAGAAAATAAGGGAGGATTTCCATGACGAGGAACCCTTCGTGATCGTTAAAGGAACATCACCACAAAGGGCATATCAGCCCGAATGCCAAAAGCAGAATTATCAAGAAGCAGCCAAATTGTTCGAGGGAATGACTGAAGAGAGGGACACCTGAAGACTGCAATTCCATGGGCCTGCTCCCACTCAGCCCATTGGGGAATGGTTTAAATTGTTCTTAAAAATTGTTGAAGATGAGGCCATGCTAAAGGAATTGCGGAAAAGGTTAAAGGTTGCGGTATCCACAAAAAAAGAGGACATGGGACAACCATGTGAAACCTAGTCAGAGAAAGCCTCCAGGAGAGTATAGCTGAATAACAAAAGAAGTGGAAAGGTGTTTCGAATCAATGCGCAGGTGGAGAGATTCTAGATAAGCGACACCATGCTACATTTAGGGTCATATGTAAACATTCTACCTTGGAAGACCTAGGAGGCAATGGGTAAGCCACAGTTGAAGTACTTGCCAATTCAATTAAGAATAGAAAATTAGTATTCAATACTGCTTATCAGGAGATTGGAAAATATAGAGGTTGATGTGGCAGGGGTGAAAACACACACTATATTCGAAGTAATAGGTATTATGGGGAATAAAGACCTATATCCAACACTCTTGGGGATTGACTGGGCATACGAAAAATATGTTGTCATAGAACTAATGATTTTTGAAGTAGAAGGGCTAAGGGTGATCCAACCGTTGGACCCTTACCAAGGACCCAGGTTTACAAAGCCAACGGATAACAGGGAGGAACCAGGGGTGTTATATCAGTTGTATACACTCATGGCAGGTGTTATCACAAAATACACCCTTGATAGGTTGCTAATCAGGAAGCCTCTGAGCAGCTATTTCAAACCAACTTTTGGCTGAGGCTTAGCCTCCTCAACTTGAGAGGGCTCTCTTACTAGATTAAAGATATTGATAATGAATAAGATGGCTAACTCTATGAAACAAATGAAGAAGTGTAAATTGTTGAAACACAATTAGAAAATATTCATTGGGCTTATGGAGTCAAAAACGTTTCAGTATGACAATAATGTTAGCTTTACATGGAAGTTAGGGCATCTAGAATTCAACACATGGAGAATACATCAAAAACATATAGGACAACACAGTTTATAAATGTATGAAGGAAGTTAGAGAAAAATCAGTGATTTCTAAGTAATCACACATTCATACCACTGTAAATAATGAAATGAGGACAATACAAGACATTATGAACATTAAATTCCTTCTTATTCTTGAGGAGCAAAGCCAAATACCGTATTAATTAAAATAGAGTTTTACACAAAGCACAATATGAGAGTTTCTCTGAAAATTTCCAACCCTTGGTACATTAGATTTATCCCATATATAGATTTCATTACATGACTTAGATTCCTCCTCCAGCATGAGCGGAATTCAAATTTTTCCTACTTTGACACCTATTGACACTTAAAACCAACTATTTAATGTAACTGACTATTGACTGGCAGTTCTAGAGACCTAAAACAATTAGGAGTGTAACTCCTCATTATGTTGGTAGTAGCATTGATTACAATTCAAACTCATTCTCTAATAAGTGGCATTCTTCAGTTTAGCTTTGGTGGTGGCTTTAAACTCCCTGCTGACCCTTGATGCTTCATCCTTTGACTGTTCCTAGAAATTAGGAAGTTGTTCCTGTTTTTCTGCTTTTGGTCTCCAAAAGGATCTTTGAAGTCTATTATCCTTGTTGTTCTTCTTAATTACATAAAAATGCATTGGATTAGCTTGTTTTCTATATTCTATAGACCTTTCCCATATACCTATGGTAAGACAAAAACTTCTTTAATGCTTCCTGAATCGTCATGAACAATACTAGCTATGAAATAATGACCACTTTCATTTATAGAGCTTAGAGTTCATAGATGTCCTTCCTTTACTCATTTCGCCCTTGCTGGATGTTTACACCTTGTAAGTAATCCTTTTTAGAGGCCCCTCTTCAAAAAGATTTCTTTTTGTCTCTCAAAATTGGTCGACCAAATCATTACATGCAGCTACAACAGTTTCGTAGCGTGCTACAAAACTATTCTGCATTAGGCATCACCTACAACAGTTTCGTAGCGCACTACAAAACTACTGTGTAATTTCAAAAACACTATTTAAGGCCAAAATTTAACTCCCTTGAGCTTTATTTCCTTTGAAATGGCTCTTGCATATGCCATGACGTTGTTCAAAACTGAATAAACTGATATCATTCTTCAAAAGGTGGTCCACATCAAAATTTAGGATTTATCCTTACTTGCTATGTAGTTTTCCTTAGCTAAGGATGTTCTTCAGGCTGGTTCAGCTGTATCTTCATATCCTCGATTTTCCTCTTCATAATTCAAATTCTAGCTCTCAGCTTTTTATTAACCTTTCTGATGTATCTTGCTTCTTTTATGGTAGGGACTGTCCAAGTGAAGTACTGAGCATTACAGCTAACCACTTCGGGTATTGAAATTGTTTTATCTTCCCACAGAGCCCACATTTTATTAAAATAAGCTTCTTTGATTGCATGTTCCCTTGAGGTTTTTATCAGTTTGGCAATTTCAAGATTTTCCAGCTTCAGTTTCCTTTCCAACTCTTCAAAAATGCATTCCTCTTGTTGAGAGATAATTGCCTTACCTCTACCATTTTTATGCAGTTATGATGATGTTTCTGATGAAAACACATGTCCTTCATGAAATTTTGCTATCTCCCCTATTTCACTTGCTTCTGGCAGTGCCTCTTGTATCTCTTTTGAACACCTTGTCACCGGTCTTCTTGGCTTAAAAACAAATTCAGAAGCCTGATCATCAAATTTGAGCTTTTTAGAGGTTTTGGCTTTTTTGGTTTTGCCTTTACTTACTTATATTAAGTCTGCTCGAACCAGAGGAGATTATTCAATGTCAATAGCTTGAAGCAAATCATTCAAACTTTCTTTTGAAATTGCGCTTCCTTCAGTAACCACTGTCTTACCTTTTCCTCTAGCTAGTTGGCTCCTGGTTACTCTTCTTTGGACCGTTTCACCTGTGGATTGCTCTTGTACACCCTCTTTGATCTGAACTTTCCTTTTTTGTGACTGTTGGGGTGTGTCTTGGATTACTAGTGGTCTCATGGGCTCCTTTACCTATTTCCTAGCTTTCAATTTCATGAATCTCCTTGATCTTGTTTTTTCACAATGACTAATTGCTGGTGAAGAAATATTCGTAGCCTGAGGGCTAAGACTAGTTTCATTCTTGAAGCCAGACATAAACAAGAAAATGGACCATTCCCTATCTATTTTGTGGAGCTCATGCAAAACAATCAAGTTGACTAAGCCATGATGAAACAACGAGGTCTCACAGGCTTCCTTCTTCAACTGAACCTTGTCACACATTTTTCCTAGGCTATGAAACAAATAGAAAGGCAAATCCATAGATATCTTTCCAGTGAAATGAAGCAGAAGCTTGAAGTGATAGGAATACACCTGTGATACCTCCCCTCATAGGTGAAGTGTCTCTATATACAGGTAAGTAAATTGGCATATGAATCCTTGACAAAGCTCTTGGGCACTGACTTGTTTAAGTCTGAATCAATGAACTCTGGCTTCAATAATTCCTTGCAACGATTCATATCAAACTTGAAGTTTTTGAACCACCTCTCCTCTCCCCTTGGAATTTTAGTGACTACAGATATGACCTCTGGAGAGATTGGTAATTCAAGCACTCCATCCTGTGAAATTGAGAGCAAATTATTTGGTGACTTGCATGTGGCCTCCTTGAAGTTTTTCACAAAATCTCCAACAACCAACATGTTTGAAAGCCCATTCAACTTCATTGTTCTTCAGGAGAACATCCAAGCCTTCAAGCTCATTCCTCAGACACCTTCGTGACCTATGATCCTTCCTTTCTGTAGATGCCTCCATGGAATTCCTGCAAAACGAAGATTGAAGAGCTTGCACCATCTTAATCTCGATCACTGCCTCACTTTAAATAAACAAGGAAACTGCCTCGCTTGAACTTTAGAGAATTATAATTAAATGCCTGTCAATTTTATTCTCATGCATGAACCCAAACATAATCATAACTGAAAACAATTGGATCCCCTTTTGAAATTTGAAACTTGAGCGTACCAAGACACCTAACGAACCTAATGATGAGAATGAGTGGTTGCATGTGATAGGCATGGTGTATGGATTGATAGTTGATGATGTAAGACTAACGGATTCTAATAGATTTGATAGCTAGGTGAAATTTAACATGAATCAGCATGAATCCCCGATTTCATAGAACAACCAGTGCAAATCCTGGGTTTTGCGCTATGAAAACTCCTAGACTGGGTTTTGTGCTACGAAAACTCCTAGACAGTTTCGTAGCGCATGAAAACCTTGACACAAGTTTGACAGATGGAAATCTATGTGTGATGTGGGACCAGTGATAGGCAAGAACGGAGTGTTGACCCTATTTGACCATACCAACAAGACTCTTTTCTATATCTTAGACTCTAAAACAACCATTGAAAGACTAGATCAAAACTGACATCAATCCTTTGGAATCAAACTAATGCTCACAATTTTATTTTATTTTTCTTAAGTGATAACAGTAGGGAAAAGGGAGGACTACATAAACCTACAGCCGAAGGATCAGTTAGTTGGAGAAGAATTTAGAGCTTAGAAGTTGGTTCTGAAGCTGCATGGGATGCATGGCAGTAGGGTGGATAAGAATTGACAACCCGGTGATGTGCAATGATAAGCCGAGTAAACTAGGGAGACATGGGAAGGGGTGACAACCTAAAGTACTGTGGCCTTGAGCCGATAGATCAATTCTTAGATAGGATGGACCAGGATGTACCTGAAGACTAGAAAATTCCCTTACTAGACATTGCGCTCATGGCAATGCCGACAAGGTGGTGGAAAGCACACTACCAAGTACTAAAAGACTGGAAGGATGCTAAGTGAGGAATGAAGGAGAGGTTTAGCAAGAAGGAAGATCGACCACAAGATGGAAAGGAAGACACAGGGAATTCTAGTCCCAAGGAGCACATCAAAGATTGCACAACCAACTGGGAAAGTTGGGCACTACCAAAGAACCTGTGGGTGCATGCTTTTATACACACCCTCAACACCATCCCCCAGGCTTGGTATATCCAGGAGGAACTACGACGACAAATGACTAGTTGGGATGCCTTGGAAGCATAGTTCATTGGTAATTTTTCATTCAAAAACAGTGAAGCACAAATGACAGAAGTACTTCAAGCGGTAAAGAGAGTTCTACCCACCCCATAGATGCTGGTTGAAGTGGAACATGAAGAAAAATTTCTGCAATGCTTGTATGATATGGAATCACCAAGATTTTTGGCTTGTGACAAAATTGATGTAGAACCAGAAGAGAATGGGTTGGAGGGGCTTAAACATGTAAGCTTTGAAGAAATAGAGGGAGAAAGAGGAATTTGGGAGAATCCCTCGATGGAAGGCGCCCATCTCCTACCAGTGAAGCTGAGAAAACAAAATGTAGGGATGAAAGATAAGCCCAAGATAGCATCAGTGGGGGACTATTGGGACGAACATACCACTAAAGAATTTTTTGATTTATTACAAGAATACCAGGACCTGTTCCTAGCTTCGGTGGTAGAACTCAAGGGGATAAAAGGTAACTTGGGAGAGATGAAAATCGTCTTGAAACCAGGTGTCTGACCAGTAAAGCATAGACCGTACCGACTGAACCCAAGGGTCAAAGAGAAAGTTAAAAGGGAGATTGACAAAATGTTGGATGCAAGAATCATATTTCGAGTCGATGAAGCTGATTGGATAATCCTTATAGTTATTCATAACAAGAAGGATGCGACTGATATTAGGGTATGCGTTGACTACAGAAGCCTGAACAATGCATGCATGCATGACCCGTTCCCCATGACTTTCAGCGACGAAGTCCTAGACAATGTTGCGGAGAACAAGGCATACTCAATCACAGATGGGTTCTCGGACTACCACCAGGTCCGAATAGCTGAAGAAGATAAAAGGAAAACAACTTTCACGATGGAGTGGGGGTCGTACGCATACAATGTAATTCCCTTGAGATTAAAAAATGTGCCTACAGTTTTTTCAAGGATTGTAATATCCGCATTTCGAGATTACATTCATAAGTTTCTAGAAGTTTACATGCATGACTGGACAACATACAACCTGCTGAAGAAGCATACCAGCCTACTGAGAGTGATGTTTGAAAGAAGTAGACAGTTGTAGATCTCTTTAAATGTGAAAAAATGCATTTTCGTAGTTCACTTTGGAACTCTACTGGGCCATATTATCTGAAAAAATGGAGTCTTTGTGGACCCTACCATGTTAAGTTATGGTATTTTCTATGCTTATAACAATTTACTTCTTTTTCTTATTATATTCCACAGATTAGTAATCACATGTACATAAAGTAAAGTGTAGATAGAACATTAAACGATCGACAGAAAACAAGCCTTGAAGACAAGAGACACAAGATGTGGCGGCTAGCCAGGGACAAACCCCACAATGTGTGGGGAAACCCTTTGATCAAATCTTCTTTTATCTTCAATAATTCAGCATAGAGAAATAGTACAATAAATCTGATTTATATCAACAGTAGCAAACCCTATATCGACAACATCAACACTAGCGACTTCATCATCAAACTAGGGTAGACGATATCTCACAAACCGACCGTCGGATTAGCATGATTCCACCACCAAAAGTTGTGGCTTTCAAAGGAGGTTCAGATGAAACTATAGTGCAATTCAGATGAGGAGATATTCTAGTCCACGCAGGTCAATCTTTAATTCTGCAGTTGCAGCTTCAGTTTCGGCAGCTTCTGGCTTCAAACTAGGGCAGTCGATATCTTGCAAACCGTCCATCGGATTGACTTGATTCCACCACCAAAAGTTGTGAATTTTAGAGGAGGTTCAGATGAACCTATAGAATAGTTCAGATGAGGAGATCTTCTAGTCACGTAGGTCAATATTTACTTTTGCAGTTGCAACTTTAGTTTCGACAGCTTCTGACTTCACATGTGTGTGAGAGAGACCCTTTTTTGCACAGTAGAGAAGAGAATCTTTTCTGCGCAGTAGAGAGAGAGAGATGTGATGAGATGAGTGAGTCTAAACGAGGAAAAGTATTCCTGTATTTATATACAACGTTGGTGTTTTAATAGATGCCACTGTTGGGCTTCTGAGGCTACATGAGTTGTAGGTCGGCTTGATAATGATTCCATAATCAAAATAAATTCATATCTCCATGAATACTTATCGGAATCGGATGATATTTATATCAATCCTACACCTCTCGATGAGAGGAATCTAATAAAAATATTATCAACCATGAATAAGATGACCCACATGAAGTTTTGCCCTGGTTGAAAATTTTAACATACCAAAATAACAACAATTGTCCACATGGAACCACCTCGCAACGTGAAGCAACTAAGAGCAACTCTAGGCCATATAGGGTAATACAGAAGGTCCATCAGAAACTATGCAACCATAATAGCCCCAATGGAGAAAATGCTAAGGAAGACAAAGGAATTCATTTGGACAACAGATTATCAAGCAACACTGAACAAACTGAAAGAAAGGTTAGTAAGTGCCCCCATTTTGGTGTACCCCGATTGGAAAAAAATGTTCCATGTACACATCCATGCGCCTGGAATAGCACTAGGAGTAGTCTTATCCCAACTAGGAGAGAAGATGGACCATCCAGTATACTATGCGAGCAAAAATCTCTTCACGGCAGAAAATAACTACACAATAATAGAATGAGAAGCTCTGGCAATGGTCTACTCTCTCCAAAATTTCATGCACTACCTACTAGGCGCGCCATTCAAATTCTTCACAGACCATTCTGCACTAAAGTACCTAGTAAACAATTCGATACTAGAAGGAAGAATATGCAGGTGGCTATTACTATTTCAAGAATTCATGTTTGAAATGGTTGTTAAGCTGGGTAGATTGAATGTAGGCCCAGATCACTTGTCTCGCCTGGAAACAGGGGAGAATAATGGTGCAATAGACGATAGGTTGCCCGATGCTAACCTGTTCAGGATAGAATCCATACTCGATCATGTAGAGGAAATTGCTACTTTACTAACAACAGGTAGTTTCCCATAGGGATACACGGCAATGCAGAGGAGGCACTTAGTAGTCAGAGCAGTAGATTACTAGCTCATAGTGGGACACCTCTACAAAATGGGCTTGGACCAAATACTCAGACATTGTGTCTTACAGCACGAAAGAGAAGCCGTCCTATGGGAGTGCCACACAGGGGTCGCGGGAGGACATGTTGGAGACAAAGCTACTGTGAGGAAGATACTACACCTAGGATTGTGGTGGCTAACTATCCATAAGGATTCAAAGGCATTTTCCAAAGAATGCGATGTCCGTTAGAGGGTTGGTAATCCTTCCTGACGTGATGAGCTACCACTACAACCAGTCCATACGGTGTAGATATTCGATAAGTGGGCAATATATTTCATTGGGCCAATTTCCCCACCAATAAGGTACTCCTGAGCCTGATACATAATCACGACAACAAAATACCTCACAATATGGGTAGAGGTCATGCCAGTGAAAGAATACACAGAAGAAACAACGACAAGATTCATTTTTTAAAATATCATTTCAAGGTTGGGATGCCCGAGGAGCCTCACAAGTGACCAGGGCACTCACTTTCTGAACAAAATAATTGAAGTTTTGTTAACAACTTTTATGGTATAGCATAACAAGAGTAGTCCTTATCATCTGCAAACAAACAGTGCGGTAGAGGAATTTAACAAGATACTGGAAAGGGGGCTAACAAAAGTCGTATCAGCCAATCGGGATGACTAGGATGAAAGAATTCTAGCGACTTTGTGGGCATACAGGACAATAGTTAAAAGACTCCACAAACAAACTCCATTCTAGCTCGTATACAGTAGAGAGGTGGTGGTGCCAATGGAGTTCATACTGCCCATCATGTTAATCTTAGAGGCTACTGGAATGACGGACAGTAGTGCCTTGTGAAATAGACTGAGCCAACTGATGGAACTTGATGAAACCTGGTTCCTAGTAGAATTCCATCAATCAGTTGAGCATGAAAGACACAAGGATTGGCATTATAGGCACATCAAGAAGAAATTGTTTGAAGTCGGTGACTAAGTGCTCCTCTATGACAAGAAGTTCCTCAAATTCCCAAGAAAACTATAGATGCACTAGTTAGGTCAATTAATAATCATAGAAATAAAAGAATCGAGTGCGGTAAGACTCACACAACTGGATGGAGTCCTGCTGCAGTGATGGGTGAATGGCGCACACTTGAAACTCTTCCGCAAGAAAAAAAAATCGAGTAATAAGGTTGCAGAAAAGATTGGGATACGACAACCCATTTGTAGTCAGAGGGGTAGTGTCAGTGGCCATATAGTGTTAGATCACATTGGTAGGACTAGTTAGCAGGGACAGTAGCCACGCATGACAATCCCGTCAATAAAATATACGTAGGTCTGAACCTTTTCCAGAATTGATGGCCACACAAGTACTTGTCCCATCCATCGTACCAGTAGTTATTTCCCGATTAAGTGATCAATAAGGAAACTATCAAGATAGGGTCGTAAAAACTTTCCTGTTAAGCATATAATTAGTTTGTAAATAAGCACATCATGGTAGAATAAAGACGCCATGTAGCCCACTCTGTACCTTCCAAACCACGTCATATTTGACACATACCAGTCGGCCAATGGCAACAAAATAGAGCTATAATACATGGAAAGGTTGTTGATTAAAGCCTCGTCAATCAGGGGACATCGTGTCAGAGTCGGCTATATAAATCTCAAGAGGATGCATGGAACAGTAGAGTTTCAAACAACAGAAGAATTCCAGGATCGCTCGGAAGAACAGGAGCAGAACAAGAGAAGCAGGAGACCATCAGTACAAATTATTTATAGCAGAAGAGGAACAATGGCAAAAAGAGTCATATAAGTGCCACAAACTGCTCTGGATGTAAGAATTGAAGTGGTGGATGATCTATATGGGAAGTATGATAGGTCGAATCTCATCGACAATGAATTCACAGATGGATTCCAATTTCCAGCAATGAAAATGGAAGTATACGCGGAAGAATTTCAAAGGGAGGATGGCACCAGAACCTCTAGAATCAGAGAGGAATTTAGAGGGATACAGAGGTCTACACTGTTCAACCTGTGAAATCTACCTATATTCAACACCCAATTTTTTGCCATGCAGTGCACCAAATTATTGGCAAGTAGGATGCTTGGAGGTTCATTATGGTTGGATAGGGAATACCCTATTCATGCTGAAGATATCTATGAATTAACTGGGTTGGAAAAAATGGGGAATTTAGTCAGTACAACATTCCAGGCTGGGGCCAAGCGGGGGAAGAAACAAACAGAAGAGAACATCTACACCCGCTACGGGACAGAGTGAGGGGGGAAGGGCACAAAGCTAGACAAGATCAACAAAGATAACATCCGATTTTATTGCTACCTTATTGCAGGCAAGACAATGAGATACTTCACGAGGAACGAGTGCACCATGGACACCCTTTCAATAGCGTAACACTGTTGCCAGGGAGTGCTACTCAATTGGTCAACTTTCATGCTCAATGAACTTTTTGAGGCATGTGAGGATGTCTACCAAAGGAGCACTGGCTTTGTGTGCAGATACATGGTAATGGCACTAGAAATGTTGAAATGGAGGCCACCACCAGGGAGGCAGATGGCAACCATTGCTGAAGGCTAGCCAATTGCACTTAGGTATGAACCATGGAGGGCATCGGGGGATCCCAACACAAAGGAGATTAACGAAAGGGATTTCAATAGCTGGTACACATAGATGGTGGATGCCATTCAGTCCATGGAGAGAATACCCAGGACTCTCTTGGATGAGTTCTCAAGTGAGCTCTAGTTTAGGGCCTCCCACATGCACACTTATATAAGACTGCGGTGTGTGAACCCCACCACATTCAAATTAAGGCTACAGAGGTTTAACCTGACGGAGGAAGCCCTATGCAGAGAAGTGGAGTCTTGGCCAGGAGTGGCCTGCGAGCTGACCAAAGGGAAGCCCAAGTACCTGTTCGGAGCTTTGATGCCACAAAACCGAGAGGGAGATGGGGAAAAAAGTAGCAGGAAGAGAGTAGCAGATGAAGTACTCCAATCGATGTTGCTCCAAATGGAAGAGAAAATGTTCGAAGTAAGAAGGACAATTGTAAGCTTCAAGCCAGGTTAGAGTGACTATCCCAAGCATTTTCAAGGTTCCACCATGCTCTTCCCCATTGTAATGCCACCTCTCTTGGTGGCAGCTCTCACGGGCATAGCCCAGGCTCCCTCCCTGATTCTGGTACCCAAGTTGCAAAATAAGTGAGTTATCTGCACCCCCAAGTCAAAAAGCCGACTGCCAAAAAGTCGAAAGTTAACTCCCCAGCTCTAGTTGTCAACCTTAATGTTGAGGTCGAACACCCAATTATGCAACTGCTATAGTCAAGGAGATCTCTGCCACCACATCCTTTGCAGTACAATCGTCATGGGAGTCATCCCTACAAACCGCCTCCACCTCTATAACCTTGTCTAAGATCCTCCTATTTGGCCACTGGTGGACTACTGCGGAAACAAAAGTTTAGTCAACCGATCGGATAGAAGACACCACCTTGACCATAGGGATGCCACCCACAGATAGTACAACACCGATGCTTGGGTTGGACCTGCCAACTGGGAGATGCATGGATACTAGTTGGAAAGGAGAAAGGACTTCCCCGTACTTGCTCACTCTCCCTATAAATATCACAGTCCCTCTAAACCCTAGCATCACTCCAGCCACCCCATAGTTCACTCCACCAACCCAGCAAGAACATTCACTCGCCTCCCATTCCGATAATTCCATTGCAAGAATCCTACCCCTACATCAACAATTCCCGGCACCAGATACAATGCGGGCTTATACACTCCATCACTGGTCATCAGCCCAGTTATTTTCTTTTATTCAACAAGCAGCCCACATGGCTAAGAGCCTTCATGAAGACCTGGCCAAAGAACATGAGCAATAGAAGATGCAATTTCTTGTAGTGACAAAAGACCGATATTGCTTAGGGGAAGCAAATATAGGATTGCAAACTCAGGTGGATTAGATTACATAGCGGTTCCAATCCATATGGCCAACTGTCACTGAAGCCAACATAGAAGCACCGACATACATGTCCGCCTACACATTGATTGACTACTGTGATCATATACGAACGATGTGCATGCACCTGGAAACCACAAATGAAGAAATGAAGTGGAAGCTAGAGACTGTTAGATCCCCACTACTAGATCTTGTGGAAATCTACGTGTGAACGGTTGAAGGCAAGGTCAGGGAGCTAGAAATAAAGAAACAAGCCTTAGCCAAAGCCCTTACCGACGGATATGCCTTAATGGGCAAGTTCCATGATTGGTCAAGCAGTCTAGCTTTAATAACCCACCAGGTCTACCGTTAAGAGAACAAATTCAGTCCCTGTTTTCTAGCACAAGGGATTGCACAAACCATGCTTAGCTCCAACAAATAACCAAACAAATTGACGTCCTCTAGGCCCAGGTTGACAACATTAAGGAGTAATTGGCGAGGACAAAAGGGATAATCCGAGACCTGCGACACACAGTTCGTATGCATGTTCTGCTCTTGAAGGAGGCATGCGACTCAAGCAGCCAACAATGGGATGACCTGCAGAGACAACGACCAACCACATTTACATCAAAATTGGTCGGGGAATTCACACAATGTGCCAATGCAATCCTCGCCAACTGGGACCTGGAAATTTAGTGGTACAACGAGTTTAGGTAGCAAACAAGTACCGCAATGCTAGAGTTAGAGCCTTCGTTTAGAATGGAGGAGCCACAAGGTCAAGAAAGGGCCACAGAAACAAATCTCGTACCACAAGTTAGGATTGAGACGAAAGAGATTCCTACTTCGCAAGTAGGTATCGAAGCTGCAGAGGTGTCTGCACAATAGATAGAGGAAACAATGTTGGTAGCAATGCAACCACCACCTGTAGAACACATGGAAGCAGCAATAGAACCGCCAGAGGTCGAAACAACTTGAGTCAAGGATGAGTCAAGAAATTGTGGTCGGGGCCTGTTGGAGCCTTCATTAATTTTGAATGATTTTGACTAGTTTTTACTGACCGAAAGGTGGGGAAGAACAAATGGTAGCAATAGTTGGGTGATGGAACGCGCAGTTGTGGAGGAGTGATGGCAAGGTGGCAGTGGAAGGCAAAGCCAGCTGAGGAGACGAGAAGGCACAAAAGCAGCTAAAGGAGCAAGTAGTCAAGCAATAACTGGCAGTTCAGGTAGCTGGGAAGGATATAAAAGGGGAAGGAAGAAGGTTGTTGTTGAACCGACCAGATGCAGGAGGAGTTGGTTGCCAAGGAGGTACATAGGTGCAGAAGCTGAAGTGGAAAGAGCTGGGAGTCGAGGAACTGGGTTGTGGAGCTGATCTGATCCGAGCTACTGAGTCGGTTATTCTATGTATTATTTATGGCAAGATGCCAAGTTATGATGTATTTTGTCTTGTTGATTTAATATAACTAGAGTTGATGGTTGTCGAGACTTGTAATGTATTGGCATCGTGTTTTATGAGCCTATTAAATTTTTAAATAGTCTACTTATTTCATGTAAATGGTGATTCATATATTGATACTAGGATGCTGCTAGTTTTATGTTGTTTATGATGGAACCATGCGTATGAGATACGGGTACTGTTATCTTTGTTTCATGTATTACAGATGCATATGTGTATTATCGTCTATGCTCGATTGACATTCTCTCGATCCCATGCTGAACCCTTCTCCCTTTTGGTCGCGACGAGCTTCGAGTGAGACTCCTTGCCCTTCGAGGTGAGGTGAAAATTCCAATGTTGTCCTAAACTATAAAGGACCACTGTTGGCCTCCTGTGCCTGAACCAAGGGTCTTTTACCTGATGACTCTTTTGAGCCAACAACTTCGCTACTTCTGGTAAGTTTTCTCGCTATGGGGGAAACTGACTATCCTCTAGTAATCTCCATGCTACTAAGACAACTGAAAATAGGAGCCACACATAATGGAAGGGGTTTCTATGCTCCTATTCTTCACAGAAGTTCGCTAGGAACTCCTTGCACAAATAATTCACCTAGTTATATTATATTCCCTTCGTGCACTGGGCAGCCAATGATACTACAGGTGTCGGAACTTCGTTCACACGACATTTCCTCATGATATTGCCTACAAGAATTTATGTTGCGAACTGCACTACTTGGTCCTAAATGGAGAGGATAGAGTATCCACGCAACTTCTTTACAAGACCATATTCTGCCTTCATCTTATCTACCAACTCCTTTTTGCTAGTTTTCCCTCCAAACTCCTTGGAAGGGTCCTCCCCTTTATGGGGAAGCTTTGCAATCTGATGGATGATTATATCCGTGATCTGGATGGGTTCCCCAAACCATAGGTACCCATCATGCACCAGTGCGAGAAACTGGTGCACACAAACCGTGTTGATGATTGATCTATGAAAATGGGGGATGCAAAGCATGTGCAGCAACCGAGCCTACTTAACACCTCTAACCCACTTCATGGGTTCCAACCGCATAAATCCAGTTTCATTGTAGTAGACATTATTTATATATTTGCTAGTAGCTAAATGAGGGAATCTCTCATGGTCTGCGAGATCCCAGTCTTCCATCTTCAACACTGGAATGCATGCTAAGACCGCCCCTTCAAATTCAACCTATTCTAGCAATAGGGGTGTGAAAACCATAAATTTCCTGAAATCAGGGTCTTTTGTGACATTGGTTTTTCCTTTCCATGGAGGGATATACTCCAGGAGGTGTGCGATAGGCTCTCCATCCTCGGGATCCAATTGCTCCAAACCTTGGAATTATTCTTCCTCTAGGTCCACCACTTTCTCCAGTTGTTTATCCTTTTTCTCCTTTTGCTGCACCTCTGGGTTCTTCCTTGGTGAATGTCTCACCGAAATAGGTTTCTTTTGCTTCTCTTTTGTAGCTGATTGCTTCGGCCTAGGTGGCCTCGGTGCTGTAGGTACAATAGGCAAGACTTACATAGATAAAACCTCAGGTCCTTTCACTTGAGAAACAACGACTTCTGAACTGACTGGCATGGACATTTTGGCAAGAATGATATTTGGTTCCACTCAGGTAAGGTTGCAAAGATTGGGATTGAAGATAAATCCTCCTAGAACTGTTGATTCATAAACTCCAACCAAAAAAGCTCATAGACAATTCTCAGAAGGCAAAGTGTTCTTCGGCAAACCAACATGCGCAATTTATAGGTGGCTTTGAATTCAAACTTGACTGTTCCCTCCAATCTCGGATCATAAATGCATCTTTGGCAGTAGATCCCCAAATATTTTCACCATAAATGGTGCCTACACACTCCTCTTAACAAAATTTTTTCCATCAAATTGTGAATAGTAACTCCAACAGCTACTTTTGGACCCATCTACGCGACACCATCCTTTATGGTGCAGCTCATTGAGCGCAACTTACACTGTCGCACTCCTATCTCCCATCATGTAGCCTCCCTATTGCGTTTTTCTATTTTTTAGGCAGCGTAGTTTATAGTCCCGAAATCCCTTACAGCTGTGTGAATTACTAAGACTGTCCTGCTACCATATAGTCAGTGTGTAGGGTAGGATCCTATGTGTACAACTTCAGCCTACTTCCATTCACTCTTCGAGGGAATGGTTCCCCATTCAGCTTCATGAGTTGAACCGCACCACTGTCCATGATCTCCTTAACAACATATGGACCCAACCAGTGCATTTGAAATTTTCCTAGAAATTTGGCGAGCTTGTTATCATATAGCATCACTAGATCATCTATCTTAAAAGTGCACAACTTAATATGCCTATCGTGCCATGCTTTTTCACGTTCCTTTTACACTTGTTGGTGAAATCCTACAAGGAAGCATCCTCTTTGACCTCCATTAGTTGCGTGACCCTTTCCTCCAAGGTCTCATGATCTGCCATCTCTGTCAAAGTTGCAATACGTAAACTTGGCACAATATACTCCATGGGCATTACTGCTTCAATTCCATAGACCAACCTAAATAGTGTTTGGCCTGTCAACTTCTTGTAGGTCTTCCGATATGCCCATAGCACAACAAGTACATGAATATCTCAGTCATTCCTCTATGTGTTTCAGACCTTTGTCAACGCATTATCCAAAATTTTGTTAAATGCTTCCACCATTCCATTCGCCTGTGGGTGATAGGGCATTCTCTTTTGATGATACATGTTGAATTCCTCAAGCATCAAACTAATCATTTCATTTAAGAAATGTGTACCTCTATCACTCATCAATATCTTAGGGCATCCAAACCATGTTAAAAAATATTCAAACAAAAACTTCGCAGCAGTGGCAGTTGTACAATCCTTCACTGGTTGCGATTTTTCCCATCTGGTTAAGTATTCAGTTGCAGTAATGATATACATGCACATGTCTTCTTATGTGGTGGTTGTATTGGACCTATGAAGTAAATGGCCCAATTATCAAATACCTTCAATGAAAACTGGGGATGTAAAGGCAATTCCTCCCTTCGCAAAGGCTTCCCTATCCTTTGGCAAGCATCGCATGCCTTGGAGTACGCCTTAGAATCCTTGTGTAATGTTGGTCACTCCTCCATGTGCTTCAGAAAGGATACTAGTGCATTCAAACTCTAGAACATAGCTTCGTAGTATCTCATATGTTCCCATCTTATACAAATGAACCGCAATCAGTGAAAAATTTGTAGCATGGACTACCAACTCCTTCTTTTGCTGAGTAGAATAACCTTCTGGAGTTGTTCCTATTATTAGAAATTGAATGATATCCTTGAAATGATCATCCACGACATGCACCACAAAGAGCTATGCATTTGGTAGTCCTTCCTCCAAACTATTTAGTTCTTCGCCCGTTTCAATCCTTGATAAATGGTTTGGTGTTAGGCCCCTATACTACTAGTGTAACCCCTTATTGTTATTAGTACAACCCACTTATTATATTGATGTACCCATGCAGTGCCCATATTGTTACCATTGTGCCCCATAGAAGCCCACTATTGTTATTATTGTGCCCTTACATTATTATTGTTATGTCGGCTCTAATTATTTTATGACCCCTTAGACTCCTATATATAGAAAGGAGGTCTTTTCATTTGTATCATCCAAGAATTGTTCATTTATGTAATGTAAAGGAGGTTGCCCCCTCGAAGAGGCTGGATTCTAAGTCGTTGATCTATCTTTTCTATCTTTTCTTGAGCTGGTTTCATAACGTTTGGTATCAGAGCTTTGGATTCTAGGGTTTCGCTGCTCCAAACAGGTCATCGTGGCATTTTCGCTATAACTTTTT
>APFE031376568.1:0-22990 GCA_000404065.3 Pinus taeda
GCTGGCTGGAAGTGGTAAAGGTAACCGTGGAAGTGGTACCAAAGGATTCGCCAAGGGACAAAACAATAGGAGCATACAGAAAAGCTCACTCCAATTAAAGCCCCCCAGTGAGTCTAGAACCAATGAACAATCCGGGAAAATAGAGAACGAAGGGGCAGTAAGGCCTCCTATGCAATGTTGGGGCTACAATGGACCCCATTACGTTAAAAACTGCCCCCAGTGAAAAGGAATTGAGCAAGTTTCCCAAGTCTATGAAGCCTCTACGGTTGGTGATGTAGGATG
Source organism: Pinus taeda (assembly GCA_000404065.3). Classification (NCBI taxonomy): domain Eukaryota; kingdom Viridiplantae; phylum Streptophyta; class Pinopsida; order Pinales; family Pinaceae; genus Pinus; species Pinus taeda. The sequence goes on from APFE031376568.1 coordinate 283, forward strand.
GAGTCTACCGAAGATTAATGCTACTTTGGAGGATCATCAGGCGGATTACCAGTCAACCATGGTGGAATTTGAAGGTAAACTCTTAGACACTACTATAACTATTTTAACTGACCCTGGTGCAACATTAAGTTATATTAGTCCTAGAATTGTGGAATTCTGTAAGCTGCAACCTGTTAAATTTAAAGACCCTTGGTTGGTTCAGTTGGCAACAGGGGAAAAAAGACGGGTAAATGCTAACATTAAAAATTGCCCCCTAAAAATATTAGGACAGTCAGTTACAACATATTTGTATGTGCTTCCTATTGGTTCATACGATGTATTAATTGGTATGGAATGGTTGGAGAAACAATGGTCCATAATTAATTAAAAATGACAGAATTGAAAATGCCATTACAGGAGCTGTTGGACAAACACTATATCCGCCCCAGTGTGTCACCGTAGGGAGCTCCGGTGTTGTTCGTTAAGAAGAAAGACGAGACCCTTCGCATGTGTATAGATTATCGTCAACTAAAAAAACTGACGATCAAAAACAAATATCCTCTGCCCCGTATCGATGAACTGTTTGATCAGGTAAAGGGAGCAACAATTTTCTCAAAGATTGACTTGCGATCAGTGTGTCATCAAGTAAGGATTAAAGAGGAGGATATAGCTAAAAAAACTTTTAGAACACGATATGGCCATTATGAATTTGTGGTGTTACCCTTTGAGTTAACCAACACCCCCGCAACTTTTATGTGTCTAATGAACAACGTATTTCTCCAATATTTGGATAAGTTCATGCTGATTTTCATTGACGATATATTGATTTATTCTCGGACTATGGAGGAGCATCAGGAGCACCTCATATTAGTATTGCAAACCCTCCGAGAACATCAACTATACGCTAAATTTAGCAAATATGAATTTTACAAAAAACAAATACAATATTTGGGGCATATAATTTCTAAGGAAGGGATCACAGTGGATCCCAAAAAGATAAGGACTATAACGGAATGGCCAGTGCCTAACGATGTGGTGGATATCTGATCCTTTATGGGTTTAGCAGGCTATTAGTGATGGTTTGTGGAAGGATTTTTGTGGGTAGCTTATCCCATTACTTCCTTACAAAAAAAGGGAAGGGCCTTTATGTGGACCCTTGAATGTAAAAAAAGTTTCAAGCAACTTAAATACCTGCTCACCACAACACCCATTTTAAGCAATTGCTGATCCCAACAAATATTGTGGTGTGCACGGACGCAAGTAAAGAAGGGGTAGGCAGTGTGTTGATGGAGGAAGGAAAGGTTATAGCCTATGAATCAAGAAAATTAAAGGAGCATGAGTAGAAATATTCTGCTTATGATTTAGAGTTCGCAGCTGTGATTCACGCCCTGAAAATGTGGCGCCATTACCTTATGGGGAGAAATTTTTTGTTATTGACAGATCACCACAGTCTGACAAATTATTTTAGCCAGCCCACTCTAAATGCAAGGCAAGCAAGGTGGGTGGATTTCCTAAGCAGTTTTGATTTTGAGATCAAGCACCTAAAAGGGAAGGAGAATCAGGTGGCAGACGCTTTAAGTCAGAAATTGCAATGTCTATACGAAATTTCGTTATCAACAAATAAAACAGCAAGTGCAACAACCAACCAGCCAAAAAAAACACCGGATTATGCCTTGGATGATGCTGGAATGTTGTATTGTAAAGGAAGGTTGTATGCGCCCAAGCAGCACAGCATTAAAAATCTAATATTGGATGAGTATCATAAGAGCCATTACATTGGACACCCAGGATAACAAAGATGATTATGGCAATTTGAAAAGAATATTATTGGCTAGGAATGAAAAAGGATGTGACTGATTATTTGGCACGATGTCTAGAATGTCAGCAAATTAAAGCAGAACACCAACATCTTGCGGGTTTATTACAACTGCTACTCATACCAGAATGGAAATGGGAAACCATTACTATGGACTTTATAACAGGGTTGCCTAAGTCAAAGAAAACTAATGACTCCATCATGGTGGTGGTGGATAAGCTAACCAAGTCAGCGCATTTTATACCGGTGAAATCTACCTATAGAGCTGTGTAGATCACACGTGTTCATGCAAAATATATTTAAGCTGCATGGGTTACCAAAGACAATAATTTCAGATCGTGATGTAAAATTTACATCGGTATTTTGGAAAACATTGTTTCAAGAGTTGGGAACTCAGCTGAACTTTAGTACGGCTTATCACCCTCAAATTGACGAGCAAACAGAATGAGTGAAGCTAGTGGTGGAAGATATGTTAAGACCATATGTGATGTAGCGACCGACCGAGTGGGAGGACTATCTACACTTAGTTGAGTTTGCATACAATAATGGCTACCACACATCATTGCTAATGAGCTGTTTTGAAGTATTGTATAGGTGGAAGTGTCACACCCCCTCGAGTTGGAGTGGACCGGAAGACAGACTGATGTTGGGTCCTGAAATGCTCAAGGAAATGGAGGAACTGGTTAAAAGGGTACAATCTAATTTGAAGGCAGCTCAGGACAAGCAAAAGAGTTTTTCTAACGAAAAGTGGAGCGGGTGCGTTAAGTTGGCACCTCGATACTATGGACCATTTCAAATCTTAGCAAGGATTGGGCCAGTAGCTTACCAGCTCCATCTGCCAAGTCACATACGAGTCCACAATGTCTTTCATGTCTCCATGTTAAAGAAATATGTTTATGATCCTAAACATGTGATTAAATGGCAGAATATACAGGTGAGAATTATCTCCGTAGGTCAGTCTAAATGTTTTTCTTTTAAAGGAAAATTGACATAGGATGTTGCTTGTTGCAGGTAGAACCAGAAGGAGAAATCCAGGTCGAATCGCTGAGTACCCTCGACTGGAGAGAAGTAACGCTATGGAAGCGGGATATTATCCAAGTTAAAGTGCAATGGCAACACTTTGGGCCTAATGAGGCCACTTGGGAAGATAAAGAATTTATGAAATGGGCTTATCTAGGGCTGTTTATATCTGAAAGACATCGAGACGATGTCCAATCTCAGGGGGGAAAGATGTGATGCCCCGTGATAAAAATGTAAATATTTAATTTGTTGTGGTAAATGTAAACTTAACCTGTTATTTTCATCTATTTAAAAATTTAAATGTAATTTGTTTTCATGATGAGATAAAGAAAGGTTTTTCCTTAAGAGAAAGAATCCTCAAGGAGGAAGTCGTTCTCTTATGGTGGAAAGACAGTTGCTGTGAAAGCAACCCTAACTACCTCTGCTAACTGGAAAAGTTTCCAGAGAAAAGGAGGCGAGGAGGGAAAAATCTTCCCTGTTGGGAGAGGAAAAAAAGAAAGAAAAGAAAAGTGGCTAAGTCTAGTGATGACCAGATAGCCCTACTCGCAGCACGAGCACTTACAGTAGACTGCGGTCTAGCAAGAGGCAAGGGGGGAGATTTTGGTCCTGAAGGAGGAATCTCATGATTGGGTGGATTGAAAGACAACAAACCTTGTTTCGGGTGACTCTCAGGGACAACTTTTCAATCGAAGAACACTAGGTATATACGAAACCCCTGTGTAGGGAGTGTTTAGAAGCAGTATAATGTTATTCTTTTTTTCTCTATTTTCTTTTGTATTGTGAACATGGAGCGGAAGAGAATTTTCTTATAGGGTATCGGGATGGAAAGCTAAGCGAGGGTATGGTTGTCCTCAAGAAAACTTTGTCCGAGGCTAATGTTTAGTAGCTTGTGAAGAGGGTTTGGATCTTGCTTTGGTTTAAAAAAAAAAAAAAGGAAGAAAACCCACAAGTTCGTCATAAAATTGAAAGTCATCAAAAGACTGTTACTATAGCCAACAAAATACATTCCATTAATAGTAGAAGGAGTTCTTTCTTTATTTCCTTTACATGCTAGTTACAAAGAAATGCAGAAAAGTATGACATTTCAAATTGAGAAAACCCCCGAAGCATCTGCAAGATGAAAATAAACATTTGACTTTACAGAAACTCTGCGTAGTATAGTTGCAACCGCGAGGGTATGCAGACTTCGTGGCCAGAGTTTAGCAGCTCTCTCGAGCATGCAATGGAACCCATAAGACAACAAGTTGACCACCCAAATATACATGCTAACAACAACAAAACAATCTTGCGAGCCTCGACTCATACGAGAGCAAGTAAAGCTAAGAGAATGTATAAAAGAGTAAACTCGGCTTTGAATGCAAATTTAGGAGCTAATCCTGTATGTTTATGAGCAAGAATCTCGTAATGTGAAGAGCCCAACACATAACCACTGTTAAACTAAAACCCAAACCCTGTGAAGCATAAACCCTTGTCATTATGCGGTGAGCATTATTCCATACATTCATACATGATGAAATGTTGTGCGCAAAGAAATACATTATGGAATACATTATGAAACGAAAAACCCTGCTGACAAACTGAGGGATGCTTAGAATCACATTACATATAACACAGTTATAAAGTGCTCTGCCATAGACTTGAAAATATCATAATTTAACAACTCAGAAACCTTGACGAGGGTTCATACATTAAGATTATCATGGATTATGGTGAGACGCTGTAAGGAAAGTGCTCATCCCTTATCCACAAAACTCAAGCCCTAAAGACCAAACCAACCATTCAAAACGGTTACATATATAAACATAAATTTGCATGAACTGGAGCATTTAAATAAACATAATGTGCTTGGCCAACCTGTAAAGCATAGCGTGCATGGCTAGTGTCAATAACTATAGAAAGGCATCAAAATGCACTAAGGAAAATAAAATCGAAACAATATTATTTAACAGTGAATCACATAGCAAAGTACAAGAGAGCTTGAGGCTCATAAAAATGTAGTCGACTATTCAAACCCTTTGCGAGGGCTAAATTTCCCAAACCATACCGGAGCTGGGCAAGCCTGCCAGGCCAACATCGGCGAACCCTCTATGCATTTGGAATATAAAGCATCCGTGAGGGCTGGGCCAGAGGGCCATCACAATTCAAAAAAAATAATAGAAACCATTCTTTACACGCTATGAAGCCCTTCACTACTTGCAGTAAGACGATAAGGTAATAAAGAAAATTGCGGGAAACCATGGACACATACCGGTTAGTCGAGCTCTAAACGGATGTGACTCGAAAGTTGAGAAGCTACTCCTACGCCCTTGCATGACTTGCTAGAGAAGAACGACAACCCTCGTCCATAGCAAACAGAGACAAGCCGAGGCATGTTAGGAACTCGGTCGAACAAAAGTCAAGAAAAACAAACACTTCTAGCAGACAGCATAGTGAAACATTACCTCAAGGCAACCACCGTTTATAAATGAACTAGTCCAAGCTGATCCGGAGCCTGGTTACGCTTTAGGGCCATAGCCATTCGTCATCCCAACAAAGTTTTGTGAGTGTTCAACACATGGTAGGAGAGGGAAGTTGTAGCAAGACCGAGAACAATGTCTTTGGCAAACCACAATGGCACGACTAACTGAGTGGTGTATCGAACAAGCCTCCCCTGGAATGGGCTTCCATGGCTCAACACCGTCGATCTGGGGAGGAGCCTGAGGGCGCAACAGTAGAAGGTGCAATGACCACACCCTTATCACGTGATCGAGCTAGCGGGAGTTAATGCCGTAGCTAGGTGTAAAGAGCAGCGATAACAACATTAAAATTTGATAGATAACTCTTTGTCCTATGTGGAATATTTCCCAATGCATACATAAATGACTAAATATTTTTACCCGAAGCCAATCCTAATTTGGAGCCTGCGCGAAATAGAATTAACGTTGAAAAAGTTGCGTTCTGAATGCATGCATTGGCGGGTAGAATATGTTTGTGTTTAAAAAAATTAATTACAAGTAAGGTAATTTGTGAAGTTATTAAATGACACCATATTGTTCTTTCTCCCAAGATGAACCATTATCCCATAAATGATTCAAAGATGAATAATTACAGTGTCGTTTGGCATGCATTCCAATTGAATATTAAATGTGTTTTTTTAATATTTTTTTGGTGTTTATCAATTGAATATTTTATAATGCAGTTTAATTTTTTATTAATTATTTACAATATTTATTTAAATTGTTAATTTTTTAAATTATAATTTATTGAAAAACCAAAAATTTAAATTAATTTTTTTATAATTGAATAACTATTTGTGAAAATTAGTAATTGAAAATAGTTTCAAATATATATTTCATATAAAAAAATAATTTAACAACATATTAATTATACAATAATCTAAATAATCTATAAATGTTTTTAAATTGAAAATATATATCTCTACTTTTCATAATTATTCTTCTTATTATTTTTTAAATAAAAGAAAACATATCAATCTAATAATATACAAGTATAAAAAATATTTATTTATATAGAAAAAAATGGCCTATTATAAAATTTTGTGAACCAACTTTTCGGACTGCCAAATAAGTCTATCATAGAAAAAATGTTTCAATAAATATTCTTCACATCTTAATGATGTATCATAAACTATATTTAAAGTATATATAAATCGTTAGGGAAAGAAATTAAATAGAACCTTATCCCATAATTTTAAAAATCTAACTATAAGACTTTTCATTATTTATCCTTCCCTAACCGTGGAGGAAAATCAGAATAATGAAAAAAAAAACACTGATGATTAGATTTTTTTAATTATCGATACAAGGGGGGTGAGATCCTAACCATCCATATACTTTTAGAAGTGTGCAATGGTGATTCCAATATAAAACCCATATCGGAGAATTAATGTAAAGTGAAATGAGGCTGATGAACGTAATTAGGTTTGTCAGTTTGACAGCAAACCGCCATCGAAAGGCAATAGTCTATAACGACTTTTTGAAAGCTTTTCTGGCTGATTTTTCCGGTCAAAATCCGGCAGCAATTCATTGGAATCCCAAGTTTGATAGCTAGTTTTTGCAAAATCAATGGCTCCCAGGGGTTTTTCAGGGCGCTGAATCCAAATATGCAGTTAAAAAACCATTTTAACTGCTTAAAAATCAAGATTTAAACTCATTTCTTCCACCGGATTCCGTCACCGGAATCTCCAAAAAGTCGCATTATTGACAACTCCCATCGAAAGTAATGGACCGTGCGCTTTGGCCAAGACCGTCGCACCTTAATGAGGAAGGAGATAATTGCACGAAGCACATTAAACGTAACAACAGAAGCGTTTCTCGTATCAGTGAATGATTTTTTATCATTGTGGTATCCTTTCGAATCTGTAAAGTACATTCTGGTCACATGGCCCTGTTCACTACCTAACGATCTACTGCATGTTTGACAAGGTAGAAGCCACGTGCTGCATCTATATTACTATTGTTTCTGTTTCCAGCTGAGGATATTCTGGGTTGTGCTGTTACAAAATAACTGAGGAGATTGTCAGGTGTGGAGTTACAGAAGAAGAATATCCAAAATGGTGAGATCTCTTTGCTGCTCAAAAGGTCTCAAGCGGGGGACGTGGAACGCCGAGGAGGACATGATTCTGTATCAATACATTCGCATTCATGGCGCTGGCGGGTGGAAAACACTCCCTCAGAAAGCAGGTGAATCTCAACCAGTCTGTAGTAGTAAAGTAGATATGTAGTGATAGGCTAAAGAAGCCGAGCGAATTTCTTTTGCAGGACTGAAGCGGTGTGGAAAGAGCTGTCGATCACGTTGGTTGAACTATCTTAGACCTGACATTAAACGCGGAAATATGTCATCCGACGAGGAGGAGCTCATTATTTTGATGCATCGGCTTCTTGGTAATAGGTATGTTATATGGCGATTCTTATTTTGATTGCAAATCTCTTGTATCCAATAAATTTCGGGGTATCCAACGGTTATGGAATATGGAAGTTATGGAAGAATTTAATGGTTGAATGTCAGCATTAGTAACCTGATAAAAAAAAATGAAAAATAATATGGAATATATATTGCTTTTTTTCAATATTCAAAATAATTGAATAGATTACTCAGAAAACCTTAACAATAAATGACCCGGGTGAAATCCCGCTAAACTGAAATAAATCTCATAGAGTATTAAATAATTATATAGAAAATTAAATTCAATGTAGATTGATTCCTGCCATCCATTCCACAGAAACTTTGTTCTATTCACAGTAAACAATGTCTCCTCCAATAGCAATATGTTCCTCCAACAACATTTAATGGCTGCAATTTCCAATGGGTAGTACACGCTCAATAAGGAACACAACTGTGCACAATAGATCCAAAGAAGGACAAAAGCAGAAAATGGCTACATGAGTGATCCTAACAGCAAAGGAGAGCATTTATTGGCGTCTGTCATCCAGGGCTTAAATTCGAAATAAAAATACATGGATAAACTTAAAAATAAAACATCAATATGTTCAGCATCCATGTCTGTTTCATCCCCAGATGTTTCCCGAGCCCAATTCCCAAGCCCAATGCGAGAAAATGCAGGTTGGGCTCTTGGAACAATTCAAATTATTTTCATAATAAGTTCTACCAAGAAGGTCTATGGGTTGAGCCCATATATCCCTCTATCTTGATAATAAAGAATTCACAAGACACCTTCACTTTGGTCCTCCTTGACTGTCTTCCTTTTTCCATATTCCATATCGTGTTGATGACATTTAATGTTGCTGTATGGTGACACCCTCAACCAGTGGAGTGCAAAAAAATCTCAAAATTTATAATAATAAACTTACACATAAAAACTCGAAATCTTCGCAGGATGGTTGTTTCATCTTAACCTTACATTCATAAATTTCAAAATGTATGATGGTTGCACAGAAAAGTTACAAATTCCTTATTGTAGGCCGTAATTATATTAAAGTAAATACACATGACAGTGATGGCATGCATATTCAAAATTTAAAAATTCCCTAATTTTATATTATAATTATATCATAGTAAATACTCATGCTTAGAAAATAGTGATGTCATGTAAATTAGGATTGATGAGAACGGTAGACTTACAGAATTCCTTTAAATCCTTCTTCCATCTATATCTATTTGTTAAAGTACAAACAAAACAAACTAATCATTACTTACATTATATAGAAATAAATATAATGCAAAAAAACATAAGTCCATCATCACAACCCTAACTAAAATAAAATTATAGCCATCATTTCCATATATACCATTAGCACCACCGACCACATGAGCATAAATTCAACTCAATTAATCAAAATAATTCTTTTTAATTAACCATTTAATTTTGTTAAAATTTAATTCTTTTTAATTAACCATTTAATTTTGTTAAAATTTAATAATATACAAAGTGGGAATTCACACTAATCCAGAGCTTTGCTCAACTTTTCAACAGTTTAGGTGGATTCAAGTTAACCAAAACCTCTAAACGCATTGTCCCACTGTGTACAAAATTTAGATTACAAAATTTAATAATATACAAAGTAGGAATTCACACTAATCCAGAGCTTTGCTCAACTTTTCAACGGTTTAGGTGGATTCAAGTTAAGCAAAACCTCTAAACGCATTGTCCCACTGTGTACAAAATTTAGATTACAGTGAAACTCTAATTATAATTAAAATTTATATAAATTTGTTATTAAGTTTGTAGTGACAAAGAAAGAGTGCCTTGTTAAAATTTTACCATTTTCCTTTTTTCAAAAATCATAAGCATGTTGTGAACATGCTTAATGATCATTGGTTGGTAGCTACGGTGATTAAAAACTGTCCATATCGTTAATTGGGCAGTGATCAAATAAGGATCACTTTGCCTTAGTTATAGGGAATGGTTGGCAGACATTAATGAGATGGCAAGTAAAGCTAGTAAGCCTAAATAAGAGTGGTTTGTTTCCATTGAGATCATCAATTGTACTCTCATTTGCTTGGCGCTATTTACATTGCCTTGTTTGGCATTTTCATTATGGTGTCCGTCCATTTGAATAGGGTTTGGCATTTTTATTATGTTGCCCATCCATTCTTGTATCCATAATCATGTAAATGTATTGTGATTTCACATTGAGTTTGAATTACAAATCTAAATAGTAATGCCTCGCAACAGAGAAGGTTAAGTACAAGATTAAGGATTGATAATCGTATAATAACTTTCTCTGAGGAGTGTTGCTGTGATAATTTTGTAGCTAAGTTTCTTTGTTAAGTGTTGTTAGTAGAATGGTAAGAAAGAAAAAATTATATGTGAAAATTAGATATATATGTAGGGTTTTTTTTATTTATTGCAATTAAGTTGAGTTTAGACCAGAGTCAGTTTTAACTTTAGATGGAAGAACAACCTGCCCGCTAGTTGGATATTATCAATAGAATTGTGTGATGCTTAGTATAGCTTGAATACACCCCATGGGATATAGTTTAATTCATCTAAAGGTGGCTTCCATCTCCAACCCCTCTAGTGATATTTGAATTTGAGCTCTAGCAGGAACTAAACCCCACACACGCCAAACTCACCTTCTCTGCAAGGTGTTGCTGTTTAAATTTGTAAGCAAGCAAAAATCATATGTGAAAATCATATGTATTTACAGAACAAAAAGCCAACACATTGAACTAATGACCATAATAGCAAGGTGTTTGTAAGAAAACAAAAATCATATGTGAAAATTCTATATACCTACAGAGTATTTTTTATTTTTTGCAATTAGGTTGATTTTAGACCAGGGTCAGTCTCAATGTTTAATGGAAGAATGACTTACCCACCAGTATGATGTTACTACCAAAGGATGTGAAGCTAAGTCGAGCTTCAACACCATTGGGATAGTTTATAGGTGACTTCCATCTTCAACCCCTCCCATGAAATTTGAACCTGAAATCTGGCAAGAACTAAACCCCACACAAACCAACTCATCTTCTCTACAAAATATTGCTGTTTAAATATGCAAGCAAACAAAAAAATTATGTAAAACTTAAACACAAAGCCAACGCCTCACACTAATGACCATAATATATAATAAACCAAACAAAAATACTCTGGGAAAATCATGTGTAAAACAGAGATCATATGATACTATGGGAAAATCATATCTACATACAGAGGTCATATGTACAAGCGGAATTAAGTTTTATAAAAGAAGAAATATTGTTAAAAGATATCTAAGTATTGAGAAACTATATAAAAATACAAGGAAATTTGAGTGTTATTCACTCTACAGCAAACCAACCAAATTTCTGCTAAAAAGTTCCAACAAATCAGCTAAATGCATTCCATAGCAAAACAACAAAACTACTGCTTAAATATTCCCACAAATCAGTTGAATATATTCCATGACAAATCAACTAAATTTCTGCTAAAATATTCCAACAAATCAGCCAAATTCATTCCATAGAAGAAGAGCATTAAGCATAAAATTTTCGCAGCACAGGCATTGAAAGACTTCTGATCAAATATGTGTACAACTTAACCTTTCAATTTGGTGAATAAAAGTTTGAGTTGGATGCCTTGAATAAAAAATGAGAGTAATGCTGATGTATTAAGAAATGGACTCTAATCTTTAAAAGAAAAACAATGCTACATGCACGCAGTGTGAGTTGTTGAAGAATATACAACCACTGGGAAAGTTAAAGGTTAGGTCAGGCTTTCACAAAAGTACCGTCGCAGCGTCAACACAGCACGCACAGCACATAAAAGCAGTGTCCGCGCAGCGCACAGGGCACCTTATCAGTCCGTTCTCATTACAGCAGGGGCACTTCTTCCAAACAACTCGACTTTGGTTCTGAGCACCCAACTTCTGTGTGAAAATCTTGCGGCTGCCATCACAGTTGAGGCAGGGAACAAACTTCGAGTCACCGCAACCATGACAGGACATGATAGAGCCAGTGTGCCGGGGGAAGCCTTCCAGAAACTTAGCTAATTCACCCGCTTCATGCAATTGCAGAATCTCCTCAATCCCACCGATGTATATCCCTGCAATAAACAACCTAGGCACTGTTATGGGATTCCCCAACAGATCCTGCAATTCCTGCCGAAATGGGGCATGCATGGAAATGTCCCTTTCATCCAAAAAGAATCAATTTCACAATACAGCAATCATCGAATCTTTTTCTGATTCCCCTCAAGCTCGTAAAATACAGAACCACCCTATCTTCGCCCCCAGGGGGTGCCCTAAATCTCCACTTGGAGTTTCCATTTTTCGAAGAGGTTTTTTCAAGTAAGCACAAGGTCTCGTCTGCAACTTTTACGCTACCGGTAACTCTCTACCATATACTCACCCTGGGTTCGACCTTCCCTTCGACCAGCTGCTCTATATCTTTCATATTCACAGAAGAAAAACGGGATGACCGGTCCACAGACTTTCTGTTGCCAACTTCGTTAGCTTCCTCTTCTTGCAAGTTGCCATTGCTACTGTTCTTTTTGGAATTGCCATGCTTTGCTTTCAAAGAATGTTTGTACTTGGCGATAAGATTGCCGACTTTCGACCATCCTGAACCTGTCTCTTCCCCTGGCATTGCCGACTTTCGACCATCCTGAACCTGTCTTTTCCCCGGCCATTGATCTAACGGTTGAAATTTGTTTAATCGTCTAACATCTAATCGTATGGTGCACAAAATGACAAGTAAGCACAGAAGGAAGTTGATTTCAGAGAAAAACACCTTAAAGCATAAAGAGAAACGCATAAAAATATATTACATAAAAAGCATCAACAATACATAATTGACTAGAATGAAAGTAAAATAAATGAAATTTAAATAACATCTAACAGAAAACAAAATAAAATATAATATAATATCTCATCACAACCCAAATCAACTCAAACTAAGGTTTGGCAAATCGTATAAAGGCAACTACAGCCAACCTATCTCTGAAATTTATAAACAAAATCTACAATCGGTCGAGTTAAGAATATATTTAGGTAGTAAAACTCATTAATTCTTTTATGTTAATAAACTAATTTGAAATATTAGCAAAATGATTGTGAATTTGAAATATTGACAAATAACTGTGACCTGCCTGGCCACATGCAGATGGTCGCTGATAGCAGGGCGACTGCCTGGGCGGACCGACAAGGAAATCAAGAACTACTGGAAGACTCACCTTAGCAAGACGCTGTCAGTCAACCAATCTCAAGGCAAAACCAGGCAAAATCTCGAACCAAGGTCGAAATCTCGTCGTATCCTACAAAACCACGTGATTAAAACCACCCCCACTAGAATAACAACTGAGGTGAAACTCTACGCAATGGATCATGGTATCAAATTGCCTGGCACTACACAAATTATGAGTGTGTCCAAGTCAGGGTGCAATTTACCTGCAAACGATTCAATCACCGAAGATAATGTAGCTGTTATGAATTCAGATGTTAATGTGGGAGAAACAGAAATTAGAAACTTTACCTGTTCGATGTCCACTTTACCTGATCAGGGATCCCCAGATTGCAAACGTTTTGCCGGAGATGCATATGTAACAGGCGAGAATTTATGCTATTTGAAGGAGCTATCGTCAACCCAGCTTAATCTGCTGTGTTCTCCATCCACTTTGTGGACAGATTTTGGATGGGAAGAGTTCCGTACGGAACCTGCTACGTCCTTGGGAGCAGGGACGAAAAAGTACGAAGTCATTTGTTCTGACGACAGCTTTCAATTCCCCAAAGATCAAGGGAGCGAAGAAATCCATGATCACATGAAGCATGTAGATTGGATTCACGAACTGGACTATATATAATCGCAGTTGTTTATAATGCGATTTTTTGGAAGCTTTTTTGGTGGGTTTTTCCGGTTAATATCCTGCAGTAATTTATTGGAATAGCAAGTTTGATAGCTATTTTCTGCACAATCAAAGCGTCCCATGGGTTTTTAGGGGTGCTGAATCCAAATATGCAATTAAAAAACCATTTTAACTGCAACAAAATAAGATTTAACCTCAATTTCTTCCTCCGTATTCCGTCACCAGAATCTCCAAAAAATCGCATTACAGACAACTCCTATATAATAGAGTTAATATTTTTCAAAAATTAAGTGAGCTTTGAATAATGTTGAAAATTAAGTTACGCTTTTATGCACTGGTTTATCCTATCCTATCTCACTGGTAATGATAGTTCCAACTTCCCAGGTTTTAGCAATGATTCCATTTCTACTTTTAACCTGGATATAAAGGCCAGAAAAACTTTCAATTTGTATGGGATGGCCAGTTATTGGATTGCTGGTTCATCGTATGTTGCAGTATTTTAATTATATGTTAAATTAGAAACCAAAACGTGGGAATTTGTGAATGCTGACTATATATATATGATTATTTATATAATTTTAATATAACATAAATAATTTTTGAATAAAAAGTTTTATTAATAAATTTAATTTAATTTATAGAAATTAATTATATTTTTTATGGTTTTGTATATTTAAAAAGTAAATTATGATAAGGAATGTATTTTTTTAATATGGTAGGGAAAGTGTTATTTTTTAATTCAAACTTTTTAATGTGAAAATCTTGAAATTGTTTATTGTTTATATATTCATTTTCAAAATGATTTTGATATAAAAATTAATATATAATAATTTAGTTTTATTTAGATATAAATTAATTTTATTCATTTCATCTAATTTTATAATTTTAATATGAAAATAATTAATATAATATTGATAAAAAAATTATAAAAACATTTATTATGTACTTTGCTTATTATTTTGATGTTCATCCCCTATATTTTTTTTATAAGTTTGTTTGTATTTTTTCTATATATAATTTTGTTGGTGAATTGTTTTTTATTTATTTTTATTATAAGTTTATTGTATTTCCTATATATGATTTTGTCGGTGGATTGTTTTTTATTTATTTTATTATAAAAGTACGACTTGTGAGTTTGTTAATTTAATCATTATTATAACTCAATCGGTTCCATCATTCAATAAACCTGGCATATTTTATATTTTACCTACGTTAAATTAAATCTCTTAATATAATAGTAAAAAAGATAGTTTTCATGTAAAAAGATTTTCAATAATAATATTTTATAAAAAATAGTTATATTATTTAATATTTTAATTATATGTTTAATTAAATGTTTATTTTAGGTTCAAAAGGATTAAATTTAAGGCTTTTTCTCTATTGATCAAAGTTCAATTCGCATAAAAACTTAGTCCATAAAGGAAGCTTAATGTTGTGGTATCATGACCCATACAAACATCATTGGATCACTAGTTGCTAAAACAAAAGAAAATGTTTATGTTTGTAACCTAAAACAAGAGAAAATGTTTGTCATTGTAAATTATAGGAAAAGTTAGCAAGTGACTTTCGTTCCCAACATATGTTCAATATATATTTTTAATCAAATAAATTGAAAACAATCAACACATAATATAGTTGTCTGATCTTTTTCTTGAAAATTATATAACTCTTTTTATGACAAATTAATATTTGATTAGTATTTATACACCTTTTATTTCCAACAAATCTTTCCCTTTTGTTTAATTTTGTTGGTTTGTTAAATTATGTCACTCCTAAAATGATTTGCACTCTTAACCCGTACTATACCCGAGGACATCTAAGCCTCTTCAATATATATTTTTAATAAAAAAAAATTGAAAAAAAAACAACACGTAATATAGTTTTTTTTGAAATTATATAATTATTTTTTATGACAAATTAATAT
Organism: Pinus taeda; assembly: GCA_000404065.3. Taxonomy (NCBI): domain Eukaryota; kingdom Viridiplantae; phylum Streptophyta; class Pinopsida; order Pinales; family Pinaceae; genus Pinus; species Pinus taeda. The sequence goes on from APFE031376568.1 coordinate 15,766, forward strand.
TTGACTTGTGTTCTATACACCTTTTTATTTTGAACAATTTTTTTCCTCTTGTTTATTATTATTTTGTTTGTCAAGTTATGTGATTTGTATTGCCCTACTTGATCTTACGAGGCTAATTTTGATCACCGTTTAATTAACCTGTATATATTGACTTAAAATTATTAAGTAATATTGGTATAAAGCTACACTTGTGAACAAGTAATTTTATTTTACTAATATTACTTTTATTACTTTTTATTATTTATTCCCAAGGTGTCTTCTCAAATCTACTTTCGGATAAAATGTGTTCTTACCCAATTTATTTCTAAATTAAATATCCATATTTATCTTCCCCAAGCTATCTTCTCAAATATATTTTTCGATACGATATGGTCTTCTCCAATTTACTTGTAAATTAAATATCCATATTTTTATTCCCAAGGTGTCTTCTTAAATATTCATATCCATAATCATCAAATAAATGTTGAGCTATAAATAGGCTATTCTCCTTCTTATTGTGTTTAAATTAAATGACAAATTTAGTTTAGTTAGAAGACCTAGGTTAGGTCCTCTCATATGGTATCAGAGCCTAGATTCAGATTCTAGACCTCAAAACCCACCTACTAGCATAACTTATAAGAAAAAACACTTTGTAAAATAAAACAATAAATAAATTAATAAAAAAAGAAAAATAAAATCATTGAGGCAAGTATTAAAGAACAAAAAAATGCTTTTAATTCAGCTAATTTCTTTTAAGATCCATTGTTGTTTCTTTTAATCCATACAAGTTTTAATTATTATCAACAATGCAAGAATAACAATCTCGATAGTACTAGTCATTTATATTTAAAAAGAAAAAGAAAAAAAGGTTAGATTATAATATAGTGGGAAAGCTTACTCGCTATGAACTACGGTCCTCATATTCAGGCTCGTTTTGTTTTTATGTCTAGTGCAGACCTCCTATGCCTGGTTAGAATGAGGATCCTTCATAAAAGTTATGTTTGAACTCTAAGGTTTTCAAGCAAAATCAAAATTAAGGATCTGTATTCTAAATGTAGAAAATTTGGTAAGTTTGTATTCTCCATGCAATTTGACATTGTAATTTGTCAAAACTAAGATTTATTTTCACTTTTAATTAATAATTTGTTTATTTAAAAAGTCAAAAAAAGGCTTTTGGCTAAACAGGCTGAATGGAGATTCAAGACGTACCCTTCAACCCCCTTCCATGATTCATGTCTATGTTATGGGCAACATATTGATTAGAAGTATGATGTGGATGCCTTGCAAGAGATCGACCATAACCTTCATGACGATTATAGAATTATTTTAACATCACTGGTGAAAATTCCATGCAATAAAAGTTAAAACAATAACCACGGTTGATGGGACACTTATTACAAGTTGAATGTTGGGCAAGGCATCCTAGGCAGTGTTCATTTGGTTCTTTATGGCTAAGGAAATTGGCAAAGGCAATGGCTAAGGAATTAAAAGGAAAAATGGCATTTTGGCACATTTATTTATGAAAATAATGGAAATTAGGAGAAAATGGAGGCCAAAGAATCATAGGTTGCATGTGAGTAGGAAAATAGAGGAATATAATGGAAAATGAAGGAAATAGAGGTCTCATCCACTTTTTGTTAGTTCAGTGTTGAAGCTCTCTCTCATTATACTCTCTCTCTCAATTCAGTGTTGTCAGTTGTTAACTAGAGTTTTCTTGGAGCACTCTTGGAGGGTGCAGCATAGTTGGATTCTTGGAGCAAGAAGGCAATGGAAGAGTAGGAAAGTGCAAGAAGACATCGACATTAATAACTACATCATATTTTCTTGCAAGTATCAAGTTGCATGTATGATTTATTCACTAGTTTTGGCATGCATGGCATATGCATGTGGTTTCTTGGTTTTTATCTATCATTGGAATGGACAATTTCTTGGATCGACAGTGGATTTCCTAGCCTTGCCATTTCCTAGATAGCTATGGTGATTTTTGGTTTACTTTCATTCTTTGCTTTTAGTTGGTTCTCATGTTTCCCTAGATTAGGTTGAGTTATTAGTTCTATAAGCGTTGGTTGAACAAACGTTCTGGAAGCCCTATAATAACTTCAGTTGACTTACTAGTCCTGGAAGCCTTGGTTGGAAAAACACTCTCGAAGTCCTTGGTGAGTTGAGTTACTAGTCTTAGAAGCCTTGGTTGGACAAACACTTTGGAAGCCGTGTATAAGATGTGGGTTGAGTTACTATTTATGGAAGCCTTAGTTGGACAGAAACTCTAGAAGCCCTAGAAGGCTTGGATGGAGACCAATCTGATGATGGTTGTGTAATGTATGACCGTGAGGTGGAATCATTATTTGATGGGTTGAGGCTGATGGCCTCTGGAAGCCCTCGGTTAGTTTTGATTGATGTGTTCTATGAGATCCCACATTCATGCTTCCAATATGGCATGAGGATGAACGACTGAAGAGAGATTTAGCTCAACCATTCTACGATCGGGTGGAACATGGTAGTCCCATCTTTAGTTGCTTTATTGCATTGATTAATGAGAAATTCATTCCCTTTATTTTCATGTTTAAAGGTATTAATCTATATATGGATTTTCATGGTTGATATGTTTATTGTATTTCTTTTCCTACTATGCTGGTTATATGCACATTTTATGACAACAACTATGTATGGCTCTCAAAATTTTTTTACTTGTATATGAATGGATAATGTGTCTATGACCTAATATATGAATATGCAGAAAATGGCATGAGGGAACAATGGTTTATAGTGATTCTCAGATAAGTATGAGATCCTTACACTTAATTTTGTTGTTTATATGTTGATGATATGTTTGATGAAATGAATGTCATGGCTAGTAGGGGTCTAGTTAAGGTCTTGATCAAATATTTACCTATTCGTCATTGTTTCCCTATACTTTAATTGATTTTGAGATTTCATTCCATTCTGGGTAGTGGCTTGGGCTCTGGGCATAAAAAAGTGGCTTAATTCATGGGGTCACTGGCACACAACTAACAAGTTTGGTTCAGAGTCATTGGCAGGCAAGCCCATGAGAGAAACTTTGTGTTTCTGGGCACTCCCTTGCCCATATCATGAGAGTGTCTATGGCCTAAGAGACCTAAAACAATAGTGGGACCCAGGGACAGGCTATCTAAGTGATTGGCTTGTCTCCTAAGGGTTTTGTCGATGATGTTGGATGACTATATGCGATGTTCCATCGATTCCAATTCCTTGAGGTGATATAGGAGGTCAAATCTTATCATAATAGCCTCTCGTCTCATGTTTACCCAATTGGCATGGTTTCATTAGGGCTAAGAGGAGGGTGTTACGAAGTGGTGTGAGAGCATGGCCAAACTGTTAGACTTGATAGGTTGAATGTGTTAGTCATCCATGCATGTCAGTGGCATGTGTGTCTCTTATACTTGTTATGATTAATTAGGATTGTAGTATTGTTGTCATGGAGAATTTGATATTGATTTCATGAAACATATTTGTCATGACCATGTGACTGGTTGCATATGGTTATATGTCACTTATATGTTGATTTTGTGTCGCCTACTTACATCCTTGTATGTTAGGTTACATTCTTGAATATTTGGATTACATGTATCTGTCTTGTAGGTTGATTATATGAATTGGTCGATTATGTTCAACTACATGCGTTTATGCGTATTTGAAGTTGGTGAGGCATTTCTTATGCATATTATCAGTTTCATGTAGCAATGGGTATAATGGAATACTGGTTTTTGTCATGCATGAGGTCATATCATGTATTGTTGATATGACCTTGTATTGATGACTAGACCCTACCTAGAATGATGTTTATGAGTTGATACATTTACTTGTGTATGTCAATATGCTGCTATGATTATGTTATACATGTATCACATTGATTTGGTAATATTTCATATAAGGTATCCTCCACAAGCTATACTAAGGTACGTTGATTTATTGTCATTTGGTTTATCTCTCATATTATGCCATGTAGGAAGAAATATCAAATGGATAGAAAGATAGTTTACTACTTAGACTCTCCCTATGAATTCGAAGAGCAGTATGGTGTTGGGAACTCTTTCGATTTGGTAGTAACATTGAGAAGTTTAAAGGAAGAGATAACGAGTTGTAAGGCAAATAATGACTAGATCATACAGACACAGTAAAAGTTAGCAGAGGTAGATGTAGTGAGCTTGTTAGATTTGTAGTGGCATGAACCACTTTGGATCAGTCATGGGCAGGAGAATAAAACTAATGGGGCATACAACAGTAGATCACATGGCGGTAACTGATCAGATAAAGAGGACACAATCCGAGATGGAAGACTGTTGGACACTCCCTAGAGGAGAAGGGATAAACACATGTATGACTCTAGTTTTGATTCAAATAAGCACTATGATCATCATCGGTATTATCCTTATAGGAAGAGTGATAGGGGATATGTGCCAGATGAATTTAAGAAATTGAAGCCACCTACATTTAATGGAGAGGTAAAGAGATCACAATATTAAGGGGCTTGGTTACTCAATATGAAGAAGTTCTTCAAGTTGCATCACTACTTAGAGAACCTGAAAGCTACAGTGGCTACTTCCAGTCTTAAAGGTAAAGCAGACATCTGGTGGGAAGATGTAAAGAATGTTAGAGACATAAATGAGGAAGATCTGACTTGGAGTGAATTTGAATGACTATTCAAGAGATGTATATGTTGGAGAGGTAATTTGATGAAAGGGAAAAATAAGTTTATGAACTAAACATGAACACCAGTAAGTTCTTCGAACTGTTGAGGTATGTGCCTTACCTCAAGGAGGAGAAGGATTCAGAGATCCATTAGTGGACTACCATTTTCATTGAAAGATAGGATTGAATTTGATGAGTGTATATCATTGGATCAGGCGATTTGAAATATAAGGCAATGTTATGAACAATCAAGGCGCAACACTGAGAGTAAGCCTAGTTCAAGAGGTAATGTAGAGAACAAAGGAAAATGGGATAAAAATCGAGCAAGGCCACATGGTACAGATAACTAAGAGAATGTTGTAGCACCTAAGAGGTTCAATGGGTTAGATAGAGGATGGGGACATCGATCTAAAGAGAAGAATAAGGATGGAGGATGTATGCCTATAGAATGTTGGACTTGCCACAATGATCATCTCAAGAGATATTTTCCACATAATGAAGGTGGTAGACCTTAGATATATAGTCCATGGGAGGCACAGATTGTTGGAGATGTTGGTTAGATTATTCCACATATTTATGCAGCCTTGGATAACAAACAAGTAGAGCATTAGGCATATATCATCGAGATGGATGGTAATCATCGTGATGGAGTTATTTCTATTTTAATTGACCATGGATCTAATTATAGCTATGTTAGTCCTAACTTAGTGGATAAGTGTGGTTTGAATAAGGAGTTGCATGTAGAGTCTTGGTTAGTGTAGTTAGCTATAGGTACAAAGAAGCAAGTGCATCATTGGGTAAGATCTTGTGCATTTGATTTGAATGGTATTTCTACATCAATGCATTTAAATGTATTACCATTTGGTTCATACAATATGTTATTGGGCATGGATTGGTTGTATCTACATAGAACCAAGGTTGAGTATTATGAAAAATATGTTGAGTGTGTTGATGACAATGGAGAACCAAGAGTCTTACAAGGTAAGAAGAAAGCCACATCAGTTAGGATGGTGATAGTTATGCAAGAAAAGCCTAGCCATAGGAAGGGTTGAAAGCTATTTGTAGTACAAATTTCTAGTGATAAGTGTGAGGAGCCTGAGGATGCAGATGTTTTCAACAATTACCCAGTTTTGCAATAGTTTCAAGATGTATTTTCTGAAGACATTAAAGAGTTTCCAACTCACAGGGAGGTAGATTTTTTATTGAGTTAGTGCCAGAGGAAGCTCTAGCATCAAAATCACCCTACATGATCATGAGCACACCTGAGTTGGTTGAGTTAAAATTTCAATTGAAGGAAACATTGGACAAGGGATACATTAGGCCAAGTGTATCACCATGGGCCACACTAGTCTTATTTGTGAGGAAGAAATATGGTACTCTTAGATTATGCATTGATTAAAGGCAGTTGACAAAGTGACTATTAAGAACAGGTACCGTTTGCTAAGGTTTGATGACTTGTTCAATCAATTGAAGGGGGTATCAGTGTTCTCAAATATTGATCTGAGATCTGGATACTATCAGGTACGCATCAAGGAGGAGGACATTTACAAGACTACATTCATGATGAGGTATGGGAATTATGAGTTTGTTGTAGTTCCATTTATCTTAGCTAGTGCTCCAGCCACATTCATGTTCTTGATGAATAGTGCGTTGTGTCCATATTTGGATAAGTTTTTATTGTGTTCATTGATGATATACTGGTATATTCTTAAAATTAGGAAGAGCATGCTGAGAACTTACAACAGTATTGAGGTTGTTGTGGGAGCATCAATTGTATGGTAAGATCAACAAGTGTAGTTTCCTTCAGGCTAAGGTGCACTACTTGGCTCATGTTGTCTCCAAGGAAGGAATTGCAAAAGATTTGGAGAAGATAAGGGCCATCATGGACTGGGTATATCCTATGAGTGTGGACGAGGTGAGATCCTTCATGGGTCTGGTAGGATATTACATGAGGTTCATCACTTTTCACAGATTTCTTATCCCATTACATCCTTATAGAGGAAAGATAAGAAGTTCGAATGGACTGAGGAGTGTGAGGCTATCTTTGAGCAACTTAAGAAGATGTTGACACATGCATAAGTACTACATATTTCAGATCTAGATAAGGAATTTGTGCTATCCATAGATGCTTGCAATAGAGGGCTTGGTGGATTCCTTATGTACGATAGACAAGTGGTATGTTATGAGTCTCAAAAACTAAATGAGAATGAGCATAAATACCCAACAGATGATCTTGAGCTAGCAGTGATCATACATGAACTCAAGACGTGGAGGCACTATCTTCTTGGTAGGAAGTTTGTGCTTATGAGTGATCAAATTGGGTTGAGGTATTTTTTTGACCAACTGAATCTGAATGCTAGGTAGGCTAGATGGTTGGGAACGATTAGCAAGTTTGATTTCCAGATAAGGTAAATCAAAGGTAAGGAGAATAGGGTGGAAGATGCTCTTAGTAGATAGATACATGTGAATCACATAGCAGTTATGAGTTCTTGTGGTATAGGTTGACATGACAAGATCTTGCGAGCAGGACAGTAGGATGTCAGATATATGGAGATTGTGCACAGATTGTAGTAGAGAA